>JAULJZ010183316.1:0-22092 GCA_032270985.1 Heliamphora pulchella | reverse complement strand
TAATTTTATTTTTCATTACAAAATATTTTAATTAAAACTGAATTTTTGAATTAATTAAATTAACAAGATAAATAAAACAGATATGCAATTATCCACGCAGTATATATATATAAATATGATATGCATATATTCTGATTTTATGATCCAAGTAAAACACTGAGTTATTTCAGTCTCCCTTAGAGAGTCCGTTGTTTCAATCCCTGTTCGCCTTTGATTCAGTGTCCTGATTGCATCAGGATTTTCTGATACAATCTGATATATACTGATATATTATATTAGTCTCGTATACATAAAAAAATCAACACAAAGCAACACCGGGAGAGAGAAATTGCCGAACCACCACCAGCCACCGCCGGTGCCGCCTTGTGGGTCTTCAGGCGGCTCCTACCGCCTCATCCGGGCTCCGTTTTCGACTAGCTTTATATCGTTGCAAAGCTCTTAAAATATGAAATTTTTCTGTCAAACAATCTGCTAGAAACCTGCCCAAAAAACGGTTGGAAAAATTATTCGAACCTCAAAAAATGCTGTTGTTCGCAACAGCACTGCGCAGCCTACTTCTCGGGACTTTTTTGACCTCTTTCCGAATTCGATTTTTGACGTACTTTATATCAAAAAGAAAGTTCTCAAAAAGTACTATTTTTCTATAAAAAAAAACTACTCAAAAAAAATCTAAAAAACTGCTGAAAATACTGCCCAAATCTGCTATCGCAGCCTTTAATCGCCAACTTTCCGAGGTCGTTTCAGCCTCATCTGAACTCCATTTTCGACGTATTTTATATCGTTGGAAAGATCTTGAAAATTAGAATCTTTTTATCAAAAAATTTGCACGAAAATAGCCTAGAAAACTATCAAAAAACGGCTTGGAAGCTGTTGCTGTAGCGTCATCGCTGCTAGAAAAAATTGCTGCTATTTTTTTTAATGCACTATTTGGCCTACTTTTTTCTAATTTTTGACAGTGTTTTGAGGTATGTTTTACTGCTATTTTATGTTTAAAAAATTTCTCAAAAAATAATCCAAAAAATGGCCCCAAAAATCATAAAAACTGCCGCCGACAAAGCTACAGGAACTGGGCTATTTTGGTGATTTTTATTTACTATTTTTGACTTATTTTTTATACTATTTTTTATATATAAATACTTCAGAAAAATTTACCAGAAAAAATTGTTTAAAATCATTAAAAACTTACCACGATCTGTGGCCCGTTAAAACCCGAACCACTGTCGGTGCCGCCTCTGTTCTTCGTGTTCTTGGACATGTTCAACCTATTCTTAAATAATCTAAATAGATATTTAAAAATATAAAACTAGCTATTACATCGATTCTATATCCTGAAAGCTCACATTCAATCTATCACGGTCAACCTCCGTGATTAGAAAAAATAATCATCATTCACACAATTCAATCAAACATAAAAAAAATAAATGACGATCATAAAATCGGGATTAGAACGCCTGCAAAATATAGTCAGCAACAATTCTAAAACTACCCGGCCCCAATAACCTAAAACAAAAAACAAAACGACTCTGATACCAATTGTTGGAGGTAAAACTGTCAAGATATTTGTTTTTGCAAACAATTAATGAAAAAAATTAATTGGACTGGCAATCGCCAAAACGGACTCCAGATAAAAATTTTAATGACGAACGATCAAAATAAAATTCATGCACCCAGAGTTAGTTTAGATAAATACCTTTTTTCTGGTCGAATCTTCAACTACTATTTGAATTCAAATTGAAACTTCTATCAGATCTTCTAATGTATTTTCTTTTGCAATTTTCGGATATAGTGTGGGTTATAATCCTCTGAGAACTTATACCGGTAGAACCAGAACAGTTTTAGTCTTAGAAGACAAGTTGTGAAACTGGTTCAGCTTAACCACATATACATAGGGTTACAGCAGAGACCTGTGGAGTAATTATGAGTAAAACTTCCAGTGGAACACAGACATGTATCAGCGATTTCTGCAATTAACCAAACCTCATAACGGTATCTGCAATTATGAAAATTCAGTAGCGATTTCTGCAATTTCTATAAAATACTGAATTATAGTTAATACTACTAAAGAATTACAAATGCACTTTGACCTATAATCTCAAGACCATATAGTACTGAGCTCCTGTTATTAAATGTTTATCATTTCTCCCCACGTTAAGATTCTCGATACCCGCCAATTAAATTTAATTATTGATAATTTAATTTAATCAGCTTCTTGATTTTCATTAAACCCTTCCGCTTAACTTATTTGACTGCCGAATAATTAAATCCACATGCAGGATTTAGCCCGGTCAAAACTTATAAACTTTTTTAAGGAAGTATCGTCAATTCCGATCTTTCGAGACATGGATTCCGTCAATAATTAATATTCTCCATATAAATAATACCGCTATCCAACTCACCAGAAATATAGACCCACATAAGATCGCACCCTCTAATGAATCAAAACAACAAATATTAAATATACACAAATCAATAATTATTTTAGGATTAAGAGGATAAACACTATTCATAATAGCCTTGGAATGTAAATTAATTTACATAGTCAGTGTAAAATTAATTTACCCAAATGTCCCGTTCAATATACACAAAGTGTACTAGCACAAAGAGTCGAAAGAATAGACGACGCTATTATCTGTTCCCCATAATCAAGACAGACCTACTAAAACTCTATACTACAGTCGTACCGATGGTATGTCCATTTTCATCTAAACTGTGAACAAAAACTTATATTCTGTAAGAATCTAAAATCTGATCTTCTGCTTACAAGCCGTACTCTACACACGAAATTAAATACTATACAGAATATCGAATATCCATGCATAACATTAAAGAAATGATACACATACATTACTCATAAAGATTCTCATAAAATAAAAAATTAATTTTATTAAAATAAAATTAAATACTAAAAATATAATTTTCAGTATACCAATCCTAACACCATGTAATCAAGATAGGTCTACTAAAACTCTGTGCTACAGTCGTACCGATAGTTTGTCTAATTCCATCTAAACTAGGAACTAAAAATTTATATTTCACAAGAACCTTTAATATGATCTTTCATGTGCAAGCTGAACTATGCATACCAGATTAAATACTATGTAGAATAAAAAACATCAATGCACGACATTAAATAAATAATGAAATGCATACATTACTCATTAAGATTCTCATAAAAAGAAAAAATTAATTTTATTAAAAATAAAATTAAATACTAAAACAAAAAACTATGATTTTTAGTATACAACCCTAACACAAATTTAATATTTACCCACAAAAAAGACCCATAACCTAGCTTACCCATTTTTTATTTAAAAGTCACTTTTAATCAAAATAGTAAAAAAATTAATTTGATAAATTTGAAATGGCTTAAAAGTTGAAAATCTATTTAACACAAATAGCTTTAAGGCAAATAAAAATTGTATTTAATCGGCTTTTTAAATAAATTTCTTAAGATCTTCTGCTTAACTTATTTGACTACCGAATAATTAAATCCACCTGCAGGGTTTGGCTCGATGAAAACTTATAAGTTTTCTTAAGAGAGTATTGTCAATCTCGATCTTCTGGAACGTAGATTCTGTCAATAGTTAATATTCACCATATAATTAATATCGTTATTCAAATCACCGAGATTATAGACCTGAAAAAACTGTACCCTTTAATGAATCAAAATAATGAATATTAAATATACATAAATAATTAATTATTTCAGAATTAAGAGTATAGAGACTCATAATAACCATGGAGTGTGAATTAATTTATATAGTCAGTATAAAATTAATTACCTCAACGTAGTTCTGTTCAATACACAAAATGTACTAACATAGCGAGCTGGAATAATAGACAACGCTATTATCTATTTTATGTAATCAAGATAGGTCTACTAAAATTATGTGCTACAGTCGTACCGATAGTTTGTCTAAGTCCATCTAAACTGTGAACTAAAAACTTATATTTTACAAGAATCTTTATATTTCACAAGAAACATTACACACCAATTAACTACTATGTAGAATAAAAAATATCCATGCACAATATCAAATAAATAATAAAATTCATACATTACTCATTAAGATTCTCATAAAAAGAAAAAACTAATTTTAGTAAAAATAAAATTAAACACTAAAATCAAAAATCATAATTTTTAGTATACAACCATAACACATTTAATATTTACGCACAAAAAAGACCCATAACCTGGCTTACCCATTTTTTATTTAAAAGTCACTTTTAATCAAAAAAGAAAAAAAATTAATTTTATAAATTTGAAATGGCTTGAAAGCTGAAAATCTATTTAACACAAATAGCTTTAAGGCAAATAAAAATTGTAATAATTTTTTTAATTTCATATAATATCATATTCAATACGAATATTATTTGACAGATTTCGATGAATAAGTTCTAAAAAAATTATTTCTCATTCCATTTGGAAACAGTACCAACGACAATTTTATTGAAGAATTATTATGTTTTTTATTAAACATATTGCACGTTTTTTATTCACTTTTATTCATTATATACAATTATAGCTCATTAAATTTTTAATTAAATAATATATTCATATTGAGCAATAAGTGGCAGCCTTGCACGCCTCCATTTTACTAGTAATATATAAATGCTCACATGCTTTACAACTTTAAAATGTTCCATGTGCATGTGCTTCCGCTTCGCCACTTCGACTTCTTGCAACTATGGGCTGGAACTTCATGCTCTTCCTTCCAGTCTCGTAGAGTTGATTTTATCATCTCCCTTTGATTGGTTTGCCGCATAGCTACTGCCTACTGATAAAGGCCCAATTATCGATTAGTCTAAAAGTTTTTTTTTAGTTAAAAAATTTAATTTAGTTTAAATTAAAATTGTTTGATAATTTAACTTTTAAATTAATTTTTTTCATGTTAGTTATTTGGATAAAAAGTTAACTTTTTTACTTTTTATTCAATTAGAACAATTTTATCCTCTTATATATTTGATATTAACAATTATATGTAGTTTGCAATGATAGTAAATAAGTTATGAATCAAAAGTATTATTGTATTTTAAAAGCGGTCGGAGTTTGAATATAATATTTTAGGAATTGGTGTTTTGATTTAACTTTTTGATTTTCTAACCTTTTTTGTTTTTTGCTAAACGGACGGTGTTGATTTTTTTACATTTTTAACTTAAAAGCTAAAAAGCTAAAATTTCCAAACAGGCCTTAGGCTTCCACTCCTTCATGCTAGAGGTCTGTGCCAGCGCTAAGTGATTTGGGGTCCAAGACAGATGATTAAAAAAGAGCTCTTATAATTATTTTATACACAATAATTTCAAGAGTTTTAATAAATAAATTTTTGTCTTGTTGTTTCACAATTCACCAATATTCGATTTACAATGAAAACAACTCCAAAAATAATCAAAAATAATAATATAAACTCGAATTTTCAGTTGGTTTTTTAGTACTTAAAAACTTATTAAGAGATCCCACTTGAGATTGAATGAATTCCTCAATTTTTTACTTTTTTTTTTATCCAGGTATATACTTTCTAAGAGGCATGATTATAAAATTCTACAAATCAAAGAAAAAACATAAAAAAATTAATTAAACATAAAAAATTCAAATATGTCCACTATCCACAACCACAACCACAACCACAACTTATATTTTTTGGTACAAACTTTAAAAAAATATATATAACACTCCAACCCTTCACATAGCAATGATATTGTCTGCTTTAGGCAAAAGTCCTCACGGTTTTGTTCTTCCAAGGGGGTCCTCTTCTTTGCATTGCTCCCGTCCAAGCACGCTTAACTGCGTAATTTTGTTAAGGTCTCTACCACCTGAAAAAAGACCTCAATTAATGTAAGGGTTCAAGATTTTTCCTTTATAACTCGGGAACTCTCTCTCCCTTTCCGATGTGGGATACTAAGATATCACAAAATAACAAGCAGAAAAAGATTTAAAAAAACTATCTGCTAAAGGCTTTATACATACAATAAATAACTATTATAAAATATAAATTGTGGCATTTAATCATTTAACTATTTAAAAATAATTACAAATTAAAATAATCATACAATGATATAAACATATTATATATATTGAAGGCGGACAGATTTATGGGCTTGAGACCCAGCCCAAGACAGACGGGTTCAAAACTTATCTCAAGAGCCCGGACCATTAATTGTTCGAGCCATAATGAGTTCAGACCACCCCAAAAATGGGCAACCCACAATAACTCAAGGCCAAGTCGGCCCCAAACAAACAAATAACCCAAAAAGATTCCATTCCTGATATGAACAATTCGGGAATGTAGAATCCAAGCATCCTGAAGCAATAAGAATTGTTTCAGGATAAGGCAATTACTCAAAGATAAGGCATAATCTCTGGTAAAACAAAAAATAAAGGATAAGAGGCAGAATCTCAAGAGGACTCAACCTCCCTGGCTTTTGACCCCTCTATAAAAGCAAGCACTCTATACCCACAAGTACGCAATTCTTAACCTAGTTCTTGATTAGAAACCTCTCAGAGAGAAATCTAACTTGAGCGTTGGAGTGCTTTCCAGTCAAAATAGGCCAGAAAGCATTAACGGTGTTCTTTGCTTTGCAGGAGTTCGGAAACAACGTTAACGGCCTCTAGTGAGCTCGGCAGCAAGGAGTTCGGTCCATATTCTGTTCGGCGCCATCACACTTTAACCAATTTATTTGGTCCTGATTGAGCCATCAAGTTTTTAATGCGCACAATTTGGCGCCGTCTATGGGAAACAACAATATCGAACCAACAGAATCATGAGCCAGACTCCTACTGGATTCACTGGAAGCCATGCCAAAGGACAAGGGGAAATTCCTTAGAGATCTATACCAGTTATTCCAGAGAGACCAAGGGCCTCCAAAATCCCCTCGGAGATTCTAATGCGTAGGGACGATGCCTCACATAATAGGAGGCAATTGCGTTATTCTACCACAAGCTCCAAAGGAGAACGCCCCTCTCCCCCCTTTCTAAGAGAAAAAGGGAGATTAGAGGAGAGGTTGGCCAGGTGAGATAGGACCATCAACAACCTAGAGAAAAGAATGGAGCAACGAGACAGAAAAATTGACGAGCTCAGACGATTGATTTGGAGGCAGGAAACCAAAGGGAACCACGTGTAAGGGAAAGAGAAAGTCCCGGACAAGAGGAGACCGATCAAAGTCTAAAGTCCTACAACCTGATTCACCCTCAGTGGCGGAGGTGCAAAGGACCCGAGGAGAGCCTAAGGAGTTCTAGGCAAACTGACACTATTAAAGCTAAATCAGTTCGGCCAAGCCATCAAAGAGTAGCTCGGGCCGAACTAGACCCTAACCTGGACCTTCGGTTGTGGTTAGAAAAAAGAATGGATTCCAGAATGCAGCATGGTGGTGGCTGAACAGCCTAAGACGTAGCAAGAAGGGCCCTTGAACGGATCTCGGTATCACCATTACCCAAGGTCATTGAGAATGCAGATCCACCACATAAGTTTTCTCTGCCAAAGTTTGAGATGTATGATGGAAAAACAGATCAAATGAGCCATGTTCGACAATACAGACAGTCGATGGCACTCTGGAGTGGGAACGATGCACTTATGTGCCGTATGTTCCCATCTAGCCTAGGACAAACAGCTCTTAGTTGGTTCCATAAGCTACCACCCCGTTCCATAGTTAGTTGGCAGCAATTGGCTGAATCTTTCACTGCCCGGTTCATTACCAATAGCAGACAGCCACAGAGCTTTGACACACTACTGGCTCTAGGGAAGAACGATGGAGAAACAATTTGAGAATATGCTCGATGTTATTGGGAAACCTACAACGAGATAGAAGATTGCAGCGAACAATTAGCTGTGGCATCCTTTAAGATAGGACTGCCACCTCAAAGCTGTTTGAGATAATCCCTCACCGAGAAAACTGTCTCTACTATGTCCGAGCTGATGGTAAAAATTAAGCAACATACAAAGGTTGAGGAAGACATAAGCTAAGCTGAATAAAGTATAGCATCAGTCAAACAGTTCGAGAGAAAGGATAAAGGATGAAAAGACCAGAGGTCTAGGAAGGAATCCCAAGAGAAAACGGAATCAACAGCCTTCCAGGCCCTGCAAACGGTATCCAAGGAACCTCTGCATAAACTCTTGGACCAGATTAAAGACAAGCCTTATTTTCAGTGGCCACCAAAGTTAGTTGGGGACCCGAGCAGACGCGATCAAAAGCGCAACTGTTATTACCACCAAGATCACGGCCACCTGACTGGAGAGTGCCAAACTTTCAAAAAACACTTGGAGGACTTGGTTCAAGGAGGACACCTCTTGGAATTCATAGACACTGAGAAAACTACTCAGGAAGGAAAAAACCAGGTATAGGACCAAAAGCCCAAACAAAGAGACGCTCCTCTTGATGTAGTAAAAATGATCCATGGCACTGTTGAGCCAATTACCCAAGCAATTTTTTGACACCAAGCCAGGACCCTGACCCACACAATGAAGGTGGATGAGGGCAAACATCGAAGAACAGAAGAGAACCCCATCCAAAGCTAGATGCAAGGGATCAACTTCTCAAATGATGACCTTAAAGGAGTACATCAACCTCACAACAACACCTTGGCACTAACTTTACGCATTGCCAACTACAACGTAATGCGAGTATTGGTAGACTAAGGGAGTTCAGTTGACATCATGTACTACAGTTTATTCAAAAAACTGGGGTTAAAGGGCTTAGCACTCAAGAAGTGTGTGACTCCACTTATCGGCATTGGCACAGACCCTATGTGGCAAGTAGGAAGGATAACTATATCAGTGAAGACAGGACCTGTAATGGTAAACACTAAATTCCTAGTTATCAATCAACCTTCTACTTATAATGCTATTGTAGGTAGAACATGAATACATAGCTTGGGGGCGGTTCCCTCGACCTACCACCAATCCCTCAAGTTCCAGATGGGTAAGGAGGTGGTCGAGATCAAGGGGGACCAACACACGGTAAGACAATGCTTCCTAGCCACAATGAAGACTCAAGAGCAGTACCTAGAGGTGAAAACCATAGAGGTGGATGATGGCCCTACCATTTATGACTGCAGTCGAACAGCTAAAGAAAATGTGGTTGAAGACCTAAAGAAGATCAGCATCTCCCTGGAGGATCCAGATCTGTTCTTCTTGCTCGGGACAAGTATGACCAAACTAGAAGAAGTCGAACTGATGAAATTCTTAAAAGCAAATAGGGAGGTCTTTGCATGGACACCCTATGAGATGCCCATAATAGATCCCATAATAATTAGTCATCGATTAAATGTGGATTCCCAAAGGAAGCCAGTAATGCAGAAGCCTCGGAAGTCTACCCCATATCATGCAGAAGAAGTGGTAGAAGAGGTTCAACGGCTGAAAGAGGCAAAAATAATCAAAGAAATCCATTATCCAACCTGGTTGGCAAACACCATAGTAGTCAAGAAGAAGGATGGGAAATGGCGGGTATGTGTAGACTTTACCAACCTAAATAAAGCCTGCCCCAAAGACTACTTTCCCCTGCCTCGAATAGATCAGCTCATTGACTCAACAGCAGGGCATGAGTGAATGAGTTTCTTGGATGCATATAGAGGGTACCACTAGATAGCCATGTACCCCCTGAATATGAAGAAAACAACCTTCATTATTCCTCGGGGTATATACTGCTATCTGGTAATGTCGTTCGAACTCAAGAATGCAGGAGCTACTTACCAAAGGCTGGCCACTAAGATGTTCGAGGATCTTATTGGTAAGACATGGAGGTTTACATTGACAACATGGTGGTAAGAATCAAACTGCTGAACAAACACCTGGATGACCTAAGATGGACCTTCGAAATTCTCAAAGCTTACAAACTTAGGCTCAACGCTTCTAAGTGTGCCTTTGGAGTAAGCTCTGAGAAGTTCTTAGGCTTCTTAGTGACCCACAGGGGAATAGAGGTAAACCCCGAACAAATCTCGGCTATCCAGAACTTAAAAAGCCCACAAAAACTCAAGGAAGTCCAAAAGTTGACAGGGATGGCTGCAGCACTCAATAGGTTCATTAGCCAAGCATCGAATTGGTGTTATCCATTCTTCAAAGCCATGAAAAGAGCCAATCGGTTTATTTGGAATGAAGAAAGTGAGAAAGCCCTTACTGAGCTAAAACACTTTCTTTTTTCCCCACCACTACTGTCGGTGCCAAACAATGGTGAAATATTATTTTTATACCTCGCCGTATCAAGCTAAGCTGTTAGTGCTGTTCTCCTAAAGGTTGAAGATAAGATTCAAAGGCCAATCTATTACGTGAGTAAGGTGCTTCTTGACTTGGAAACATGATATATGTATATGTCCTTAGAAAAGCTGGCTTTGGCCCTTGTCACCGCATCTCGAAAGCTAATCCACTACTTCAGAGCTCATCCAATCAAGGTAATCACTGAACACCCTCTCCAGGCATTACTTCAAAAAGCAAATTTTTCAGGAAGGATTGCAAGGTGGGCTGTAGAACTTGGGGAGCTTGACATCACATTCTGCCCAAGGACAGCCATAAAGGGCTAAGTCTTGGCTGATTTCATTGTTGAGTTTAGCCAAGAAGAATGTTTGACTGATATTGGGGGGCAAGTTACCAAGCAAGCAGCCTCAGAAGAAAGAGATTCAGAGATTGCATGGAGGCTATATGTGGATGGTTTATCAAGCAAAAAAGGCGCTGGGGCAGAGATTATACTACACAGCCTTAAGGGAGTCCTCATAGAAAGGGCCATTCGTCTCGACTTTCAAACCACAAACAACGAAGCCCTTTTAACCGAACTTCAGGATGTTAAGGAATTAAAGGCCCAGAGAGTCAAAATATTTTGTGACTCACAATTGGTCGTGAATCAGTTTAAGGGAGAATATACAGCCAGGGATGATAGAATGCAGGCATTTGTTCGACTGGCAGAGCAACTTGCCAGGGACATCCCATGCTGCGAGATCATCCAGCTCTCATCCAAGAAAAATAGTCATGCTAACTCTTTAGCATGCCTCGCATCAGCTATAAGTTCTGAAGAAAAAAGTTTGATTTCTGTGAAAGTCCTTTAACAACCAAGCATAAGTTTCAAAAGGGAGCAGGTTTGCTGTTCGGAGATGGAACCCAGCTACATAGATCCCATAAAAAATTACCTGGTTAAGGACGAGCTTCCATCCGATCAAAAGGAAGCTCGGATGATGAGAAAGAAGGCAGCTAGGTTTTGGGTCTCTAGTTCAGGGGATCTTTACAAGAAGTCTTTCACGGGGCCCTACCTATTTTGTGTTCACCCGAATAAAGTTTAGGATCTTTTGTTTGAGATTCATGAAGGGATCTATGGCAGCCACACAGGTGGGAGGTCTCTAGCCCATCAAGCAATTTCTCAGGGCTATTGGTGGCCCTATATACAGAAGAATGTGGAGCAGTATGTCAAGAAGTGTGAGAAATGTCAAAGGTTCAGTCTGAACATACGCGTCCCAATCGAGGATCTCTCACCACTAACTAGCCCTTGGCCCTTCGCACAATAGGGGTATGATATAGTGGGTTCCTTCCCGAGAGCCACAAGTAACAAAAAATACTTACTCATAGCTACGGACTATTTTACCAAGTGGGTGGAAGCTGAACCCTTGGAAAATATTAGAGACGTCGACGTAAAGAAGTTTACATGAAAAAATATCATTACTTGGTTTGGTATTCCTCGAGCAATCATATCTGACAACGGGACTCAGTTCGACAGTTCGGTATTCAAGAATTTCTACGCAGGTTTAGGCATCAAGAATTACTTTTCTACTCTAGCGTACCCACTGAGTAATGGACAGGCGAAAGCCACGAACAAGACCATCATTGATGGACTCAAGAAGAGATTGGATGCTGCTAAAAGAAGATAGGTCGAAGAACTCCCTTCAGTCCTATGGACATACCGAACAACCCCAAGGAGTTCTATAGGTGAAACTCCCTTTTACCTGGCCTATGGGGTAGAAGAAGTTATACCCCTAGAAGTCAAATTACCAACAATCCGAATAAAGGTCAGTACACTTGAGGTAAATGCAGAAGCCCTGGCCATGGATTTAGACGTAGCAGAAGAACGATGAGCAGTGGATGCCATTAAATTGGTAGTCTACCAGCAAACTCTTGCCAGAGGATATAACAAAGGGGCCAAACATCGTGAGTTCAATGAGGGAGATCTAGTCTTAAGAAAAGTCATCGGTCACATGAAGGACCCAGTTCATGGAAAGTTCGTACAGGGTTACCTCTAAGGCTGGCATTGGAGCATACCATCTAGAAGACATGAGTGGCAGGGTCGTCCCTAGACCATGGAATGCAAACAACCTCAGCAAGTTTTATTTTTAATCTTATAATTTTCTATAATGCTTCTTTCTTACAATAAAACGCCATCGTTCGGCAAGAACTTTTTCCTTTTAATTACTCCTCTTTTGAAATTTTTTACCACATGACCTCCCTGATAAAAACTTAGGGGGCACCTCGAGTACATTACATATCCTCCAGTCAGTAAGTTTGAAATTCTTCCGAACTAGTTTAGCCCCTAGTATGAAAGTTTATCCCATACTTAGGATGTATAAGCCCAAAAAGGCTAAGTTGAAATTCATCCGAACAAGTTTAGCCCCTAGTATGGAAGTTTATTCCATTCTTGGGATGGATAAGCCCAAAAAGGCTAAGTTCGAAATTCATCCAAACTAGTTTAGCCCCTAGTATGGAAGTTTATCGCATACTTGGGCTAAATTTGAAGTTCATCCGAACTAGTTTAGCCCTTAGTATGGAAGTTTATCCCATACTTGGGATGGATAAACCCAAAAAGGCTAAGTTCGAAGTTCATCGAACTAGTTTAGCCCCTAGTATGGAAGTTTATCTCATACTTGGGATGGATAAGCCCAAAAAGGCTACATTCGAAATTTATCCGAACTAGTTTAGCCCCTTGTATGGAAGTTAATCCCATACCTACGAAGAAAAAAATCCTAAAAAGGCTAAGTTCGAAATTTATTTGAACTAATAATGTCCCTAGTATGGAATTTAATTCCATACTTGGGATGGATAGGCTGAGTTCGAAGTTAATCCAAACTAAGCTAAGCCCCTAGTATGGAAGTTAATCCCATACTTGGGATTGATAAGCCTAAAATGGCTAAGTTTGAAGTCAAAAAATGGCTAAATGTGAATTCCAAAACTAGTACAAGCATATAGTCAAAATAAAGAAGGTTCTTCTCATTAATGAAGAGAGAGGCTGGAACCCTCGAAGCTACAACCAAAACCCCCGAATGGGCAGTACAAAAAAAAAGGAAGCTAGGGTTCCCTAAGAAATTCTTCTACGGTTTGCACTGGAGTCCCCACTTCCTCGGTCACTACAGAGGGAGCTTGGTCGGTCGGTGGTTGTGGGTCTTCAGCACTGGTGGGAGCTAAGATGCCTTCCACCTCCACCACTTCGTCTTCCTCTCCCACCTCTACCCGCTTGCTTGGGAGGGGAACTTCAGTGAAAAGTGGGGAAGAGGAGTCCACCCCGACTGCCTTCTACGCTTCCTCCCAAGCCGCTGCGAAGATGATATCTTGAAGAGTAGGGATTTGGGCCTTATAATTCTCAGTGGCCTCGGCCACTCCTTCAGCATAAGCCTTGTCAGCCTTTTCCTCAGCCTTCACCTTCCCAGCTTCGGCCTCCTCAGCTTTGGCCTTCGCAACTGTCGGCTCCTCCTCCTTCTCTTTCAACCGACGCTTCAAAGAGGTCTTCTCAACCTCCAATTCGGACACTCTTGCCCGAGCAGTGTCTGCTACCAAGCCCCGATCACAAAGCTCGGCCTCCATCTTGCCGATGGTCTGGAGGTAGCTATGGTTGCACTGACACATAGTGATCAGCTCGGCCTCCCTCTCTTCCACCCTCTCCAGGGCAACTACAGTTCATTGAAGGCTCTGACAAAGAAAAAGAAGGGAGCAAAGAAAGAAATGAGTTACCAAAAGATATGGAAATACTGCAACTATGAAATAACCAAAAGAACTACCTGGATAGCATGCCGAACAGCAGATCCACAGAGCTTCTCAAAATTAAATTTTTTGATCTCCTTCATGTCAGAAGGGAGGAGAAGGGCTTTGCATAGCCCCAGAGATGTCTCCGGGGACCCAGCTTTGTCCTCGGTGGTAATTAGGCAGCTCCTCTTCTTCAACTCAGGGGACCACGGAGTAGCTTCTGGTGGTGGGTCAGCCACCTTCTTCCCCTTATCCTTTGCAGGGGCCTTTCCCGTAGCAGCACTGGATCCTGGTTCCCCAGCCTTCTTTAGTCTCTTCAATGGAGGCTGAGGCTCCACTGAAGCTTACCCGGATGTGGGCATCGAGAGTTCGGCGGCAAGGTCTGTGACCTTCTCCCGTCGAAGTTCCTCTGCTCGGGAGGCAGTGGTGACGGTCACCTTCTTCTTTGAGCCCATGACTGTCAAGAACTGCGTAAAGTTAGCGACAGCGGTCTTTCTCTTGGCCAGCTTGGCAATACGGGCAAGATTAACAGACTCAACAGAAGAAGGGGAGGAAATAGAGATTGTATAACCTAGTGAAGATGGCTCAGGTCGAACGAAGGAAAGTGGGGGCTGAGCAATAGTGACCTCCCTCCCTGCCCTAGTGAAAGGAAGAACTACTACTTTAGGAATGTCCACTGGAGCCGAGGCAGGAACGGTGATCCGAATACCCGCTGTACTCGGCCTAATGAAACCTCAATAAGTGGGGATATACTTCAACAATATATGGGCTGCTCTGCCCAGACCTCGTTGCTCGAGTAATCCTTTATAGGCCCAAACTTATGCAAGGTCGTCTAGGTGAACTCTTGGAAGAGGGCCCCGAGCTCAACTGTTGGCAATCTCACCTACACCGAATAGAAAACAAAAGAGCAGGAGCATTAGAAAATAAAATCGAAACTGGTTCAATGTAAGACATTAAAATAAACAGTTGGCAAGCGAAGCTACCAAGGCCAAGACCGTCCTTCTGGGGGACGGTGAAAATGTCCTACACCTCTCCGGGACTGAACTCAAAGTTTCCAGTCACATAGACGAAGTCATCGTCCACGTCTTTACTGGAGTCCGAGAGTTCGATCACCAGCTTTTCGACTACCCTCTTAGCCTTGAGGTAATATGATCTAGAGGAGTGTTTGACCATATTATAGCAGTAAACAATATCTCAGATACAGAGATTGGTACCCAGGATGCGGTTTAGTTCCACAACCCCCATAACTACTCTAAACACATTAGAGGAGACTTACAGGGGGCTTACTTGGTAGTGCCGCAGAACTTAGCAAAGCAACGGATGAAATGGGAACCGAAATCCCCCCTCCACTATAGCAACCAGTGGGAGGGGGAGCTTTTCCCAATTTCCTTTGTGCGAGTCTCTAGCGTTAGCCAAAGTAAGGCCAACATCATCCAAAATTTGGTACCGGCGTCGAAAAGCTTCCATAGCATCGACATCAATACCAATTTTCTCAGTTTTCCCATTTTTTGAAAAAGACGAAGAAGGGAGAGAGAGAGAGAGAGAGAGAGAGAAGGCAAACTAGCCTCAAAGTAGTAAAAAGAGCAGCGAAAAGGAGAAATGATGCTTACACTTCACTGCAAGCAGATCCTAGACACCGGATTCTTGAAAGAGAACTTCACCGGAGATTGGATTTTGCTCGCCGAAAATCGCAGCGGTTTATCGTAAAAGGAAAGTTTAGGAAAGTTCGAAAACGGTAAAAATAGGTGAAAAGGCATCTAAGTGGGTTTTTATAACCATCAACTCTAAAAAGACAGGCGCATTAATGCGACGTACGCAGTTAATACGTGCTTTGTTCCCTAGAACGATGCGTGCCTCTTTAGAAACCCAATCAAAAATCGCCACGTCAACGAAACGAGGCTCAAGGCAAGCCGCCATTCATGATGGGATACTAAGGGATTTAAACTCCTGAACTACTCTCTGAAGAACTGAATAAGAAAACTCCGAGTAAGGGGGCACTACCTGAAATATCACCACCAAATCGAGACCCGAACACACATCTCGAACAAATGCAGTCCATAAGGAGATGTCCGTTGAATAAACAGATAAGTAAAAAAGCTCTGAGCCTTCACTAGGCAGTTCGGCCAAGCGAAAACCAAAGCTGGGGGAAGTTGAAGGTGGACAGATTTATAGGCTTGAGGCCTAGCTCAAGACAGACGGGTTCAAGACTTGTCTTAAGAGCCCAGACCATTAATTATTCGAGCCATAATGAGTTTGGACCACCCCAGAAAGGGGCAACCCACAATAGCTCAAGGCCAAGTCGGCCCCAAACAAACAGATAACCCAAAAGGATTCCATTCTTGATACGAACTATTCGGGAATGCAGAATCCAAGCATGCTGAAGCAATAAGAATTGCTTCAGAATAAGGCATAATCTTTGGTAAAACAGATATAAAGGATACAAGGCAGAATCCCAAGAGGATTTAGCCTCCCTAGTTTTCGACCCCTATATAAAGGCAAGCACTCCATACCCACCAGTACGCAATTCTGAACCCAGTCCTTGATTAGAAACCTCTTAGAGAGAAATATAACTTGAACGGCAGAATACATCCCGATCAAAATAAGTCGGAAAGCATTAATGGTGTTCTTTTGCCTTGCAGGAGTTCGATAACGATGCTAACGGCCTCCAGTGAGTTCGGCAGTAAGGAGTTCGGTCTATATTTTTTTTAGGGTCATCATACTTGAACCAATTTGTTTGGTTCTGATTGTGCCATCAAGTTTTTAAAGCGCGCGCACACACACACATATAATATTAATATAATAAACGACTGAAGTGTGAAGGAGAGCAAAGGAGGCAAGGAAAACAGAGCACTGGAGTAGGGAGCTTTATTGTTCACTCCGCGGGAGCTTCACTGGAGCAAGGAGGTTCAGTGTTCGATTTCGACCTGGACGCACGCCTCAAGCAAGTAGCGACTTTCAATTTCGACGCACGCCGCAATAGCATCCTTTGATTTAGGTTTTCACTTTCGATTTTCGCCGCTCAATTCTTCTTTTCATCGTCTGTGATGTTCACAAAATAAGGGATAAATATTAAATTTTCAAAAAAAAAATTAGGGGTCCTAATTTTTGCAAAAATTTGGGTGCTCAAAGCCATTACCTTGTAGGTTTTGCCCCTGCCCTGCTAGAGGTGTTAAGATTTGATTTTCAAGTATATTAAAAATTAATTCGTTCTCAACCATTCTAAAAATTGCAGAACTAAAATTGAGTGTGTAAATCGTGGACAAAGAACCGAACCAATAAAATGTGGTTCAGTTTCAATTTGAGTTTCAGTTTGAGTTTGGAACCACAATTTTAATTAGTGGAAGTTCTTGTTGACTATCCCATGTTAAAAAAAAATGTATAGTCTTATTTCCTTTCTATTCATTTTTTTCATTTTTTTTCTATATGTTACTTTAATTTACACTTTATTTTATTGCTTGTCTCACAAGATTATAATGAAAAATTCGCCTATCTATATATTATGAAATATATTTTATTTATTTGTTATCTTATTCTTTTTATTATCAATCATCAATGGTTGATCAGTGATACCATATTTATTTATACTAATATATAAAAGAAGAACACTTATTTGGTGCAATGAAACTATATAGATATTTTGAATACCAAAAATACCTTTAATTTTTTAATATCAAAATAACTTCATTTGGTTTTATCCATTAAACTTTTCTTCTATTACTTATTTTAAAAATTATAATTGCTCATAATTTTAAAATTAAATTATTTTATTATTTATTTTTTTAATTTACTTTAATTTTAAAATACACACTTTCACACGTATGCATGTGTCCACCTCTAGTACCCTATAATATAAGAATGCTTTGAGTTGCTTCACTATTTATTCGGTCAGTTGTTCTTTGTTTAATTTTTTTTTTGTTTCTCGTTCTTATTTTATATAAAATTAAGTTTTATTTATATTTCCTTCAAGTTGTTAACCCTATAATATAAAATAGAGTTAGTTGTTTCACTATTCATTCGTTTATAAAAAATTTTACTTTACACTTCTTTTTTTTTTTTTTTTTTTTTACGTAGTTAAGTGGGAAAAGGGACTTAGGGTTTGAACCCTTTGTGGAAATGGGGTGCAGTTCCTTGCCAGCGGAGCTGGCCACTACTTCTTTCACTATTTATTTTGTTAGTTTCTTTATATCATCTAATTTTTTTACCCTCTAAGTATTTTTGCAATTTTGTTTTTTAGTTGGGATAGTTTAAAATCCTAAACAATACTAATAAAAATTATGCTTCAGTAAAAATTTTAAGCACATCATAATCGCGTTAAATACAGATGTAATTCTACCAGTTATTTAATTCTTGTATAATGCAAATTGGGTATAATTGACTATTTTAGCCTAACATTCAAATTTTATTTTTGTATATTTCTTTTTTTGTGAATTTTTACTACTTACAGAATGAGATATTTTGACATTTTGTGCCGTTCCACTCAGTATGTCCTATTTTTCTATCGAAATATTTTTTTTATTGTTTGATCCACATATTTTTTAAAAGAAAACATATAACAACGAGAACTTGTCTCTATTAATTTTTATTTGCGTTTCCTTTCTACTTTGTATATATTCCGGCCAAAATATTTTTTGGGCTAAAAATTTTAAAAATATAATATTTTCACTAAACAATGAATAAATTCACAAAAAGTTAACATAATAATTTTACTAAATGATGAAGAAATCACTAAAAACAAAATTCAAATAAAGTTAAAAAGTCATCTTTTATTGATTTCTTTAGATATTTTCATCAAAAAATAAGTTTTTTGGAAAAAAATAAAAAAAGGCATAATAATTGGACTAAATCATGAAATACTTAATAAAAATAAAAATTAATAAAATAAAATAAATAAATAAGTCATTATTCTAACCAAAGGATTTAGAAAAATTGATAGCTTTAAATTATTAAGAAAAACACTCTTTATTTTTATGTTGTAAAATATTTTTAATATTATAATGTGTACTTAAAATTTATTTATTTGTAAATAATGCAAATTACATTATGAAACTATAAAAAAAATGATGGTTCTAATATTAATATAGTTATAACATTTGTATTTGTAAATAATTTTTTTTAAAATTCATAACATTTATAATTTTTATGTATAAACTCATATTTTGGGCCCAAGCAAATAAACTCGGCCAAAAGTGCAACGCACGGGGTGTGCCACGAGCCTATAATATAAGGCACAATCACCTGCTTTCCTGTTCACATTTGGGTTACATTTTGTGGCACGCTCCAAACCTGGGTCACGTGAACCCAACTACACTATCTCACACTATCGCCCATACATGAAAAAGGCTTTAGAAAATAAGAGTTTTATGTTCGAGAATTTCTTTCATTAAATTAGGTATTGGCTTCATAAAATAAGAACAAATTCTCGAAGTAGCTTGGTCTGCTCAAGCAGACTGACCACCGCTCGAGCAGTCAACTACCAAAAATCATTTTTCAATTTGTATTTCACCCATCGCTCGAGCAGATTTCGATCTCCGCTCGAGCGCCCACATGCCAGAAAGCAAACCAACAAATATACCCCTTTGGAATCAAACTTTGTAAATATTCTAAGTATAGATTTTGAAAATTTTCGACAGAGTCTCCTCTATTTTTTGGACTATCTTAAATTTTCTGAAAAACCTGTTAAACTCAAATCACAATTTATACTAAGGCTTAGCCTGGTTTTCAACTCCCACTCACAATTTAAATTATTAAATAACTACAGATTTTCATATCAATGCGATTTTATCAATTAAATCCAATACTCAATAAATTTATTATTCTTCTAGAAAACTTATCCTTTCTCCTAACATTTCAAAACACGAGACTTATAACCAATCACATGAAACCAAAATGAATAAATGTACATATATGCATACTTCTTTACAAGCATCTAAAGATCTACTAATATTATTACAAATCTCAAAATAATAGATGCACTACTTTGAATAACAAACCATAAATATCAATCATTCTTCATGTCGCGTCTCTTCTTTCATCTTTAAACTTGTAAAATGTTTAATACAACCAACGTGAGCCGGAGTTCTTAGGATAAAGGCTAAAGACAATACAATGCATTACTTGTGAAGTGTGAATAAGTAGGATATTATGCAACAGCCTTCAATTAATTTCTTTACTCATTTCATAACTCACACACGCCCCGTGTTGTAAATTATAAAGGTAGCATTTATTTATTTTGATCTCTTAACTTTTAAGTTGATAACTCCTTCTCTTAACCCACCTTTAATCATTTTCATCTTTCCTTCTTGTTAGACTCATTGCTCTTTCTTATTCATTCGCTTAAACTTTCATTTCTTCTATTTATTTTCTTTTCTTTACATTAGTTACATTTTCTTTCTTTATTTTTCTTCAATTCCTGGTTCAAATTTTCATTTTTCTCTTTAACCACTTATCGAACACTAACACACCCTTTTCCTTTAAAAAATCATTAACTTTCTTACCAATTCATAAGTTCTTTTTCCACATTTCATGTCGTTTCATTAATCATCATACTGAACCGACATCGGATGCAACTTATAGAGATCCTGAACTATTATTTTCCAATCGGCTACACGAAGCCCGTTGGATAATAGTCCATTCTATAGCTCACCACAACAACAATCACATCCAATTTACAGGGCTAACCCGAGGGAATGGTACCCAATCATCACGTCCAATTTACGAGGGCTAACCAGGGGGAATGGTACCTATCTTGCGCAAGTTTTTAACCTTTCACCGCGGAACTGTTCAAGCCTAACTTATTCACATTAGCCATCATCAGTTCAATATTTGATTAACTAGATCATTATTCAATAACCACTGGGAGTCCATCTTCCTAATTGAATTTCACAACCACATAATCTCATTTCATATTCACAACAGTTACTTTATTCGTTTTTAATTCCATATCATCAATCCCAACTCAAACTTGGTATCATTTCCTTTATACCATAAATTCATCAAAATTCAACGTTCATAAAATTGCAAGTTTCCACTGGTGTATTAAAAAAAACGAAACTGTAAATGAATCAAAGCTTCCATACTGATTTTAATGTTCTTGCCCAAATTACAATTTCAACTTACAATGTTCAAGCCGACAAGTCACAACTTTGATCCCATGATTTCATTTAACAAATATTTGCCCATAGGATTCCTAAACTTCCCAAATAACCATCAATTCCATTATTAACTAGTTTTCAAATAACCTTATGTTAGTCATAAACTTAGGTATCAACTCGTGGTTCATCATGTCACAAAATTCAAACTCATGTTCATAAATTTCATTTCAAACACTTGCTAAATTTTAAGAAACCAAAACATTTGGCATGAACTCATATCAAGCAACCCTCCCATTTTTTAAGCTTCTTCCGAATTCTCTCAAGTTTTAATTTAAACCTTGAATTTAACTCACAATTTGCTAATCAACAAGTATTGCGGTTCCATCATCTTTTTAAGGGTTCAATTTAGTCACAAGATCCAAGTCTTATAGCTCACTCTTCAAATCATAAAATTATACCAAATTTACAACTCAAATTTTCAACAAGTTTAAGGCTTAATGGGTTAAACTGAGAGAAGAGTAATCTAAGATAGAGAGAACACAGAGAACTTGATGAGAGAGAAGAAGAATTTGTTATTCTGTTATTTCTACCACTTGCATTACAGCTACAGATATATATATATATAACAAAAACATTGAGTCGGTTTACAAAGCCAAATGATCCATTGGTATTAGAACACAGGTGAAACTATTCTCTCTGGTTGACATTCCCCCTCAAGCACACGAGGGAAACACCATAAGGAGGGAACGCAAATGAAGAAATCGGGGTCCAGGCAGAGGCTTAGTGAAGATATTTGCAAGCTGCTGCTGGGTAGGAAGATGGTGCACCTGAACATGGCCAGCAGAAATACGTTCCCGAATAAAATGGTAGTCGACCTCAATATGCTTGCTTCGAGCATAAAAAGCAGGATTAAGAGCAAGAGACAGGGCATAAATATTATCACAAGAAATAGCGGGAACACCAAAGAGGGGAATATGAAGATCACTCAACAACATCTGAAGCCAACTGAGTTCAACAGAGGTCTGGGCAAGAGCACGGTACTCAGCCTCAGTGGAAGATCGGGCCACCGTGGGTTGCTTCTT
>JAULJZ010183305.1:0-22093 GCA_032270985.1 Heliamphora pulchella | reverse complement strand
ATATTGCATTCATTGCTCATTAAGATTCTCATAAAATAAAAAAATAATTTTATTAAAAATAAAATTAAATACTAAAACCAACAAAAATTATGGTTTTTACTATACAACATTGACAATCTCCTGCTTATACTCAAAACTATGCTACCATACATTTAACTCCCATGGCCTCTACATGATTGTCAAAACTCTTACCCGGTAGGCTCTTTGTAAAAAGACCTAAAATGTTATTTTCTGATACAATCTTGGTCATAGCAACATCACTCCTTTGTACAATTTCTCATATCAGGTGATACTTACGCTCAATGTATTTTTCTTTCTTGTGAACTCTTGACTCCTTCAAGTTTGCAACCGCTCCACTATTGTCACAATAAAGTGTAATAGCTGACTAAACTAAAGGTACCACATCTAGATCCAATAGGAAGTTCTTGAGCCAAACGGCTTTTTTAACTACTTCAAAAGCTGTCACGTACTCGACCTCCATGGTGGAATAAGTAATACAGAACTACTTAATACTCCTCTAACATATAGCTCCACCTTTCAAGGTAAACGCATATTCTGAGGTAGACTTACAGGAATCTTTGTCTGATTAGAAGTCCTAGTCTGTGTACCCTAAAGGTACTAGGCTATGTACTTGGTAAACCAATATATAATCATTAATCCCTTTCAGATACTTGATTATATTATTTACTGCAGTCCAATGCTCTTATCCTGGGTTAGACTGATATTTGCTAACCATGCTAATGACGAACCAGATGTCGGGTCTAGTACAATGCATAACATACATTAGGCTTTCTACTGCCGAAGCATAAGAAATTACCTTCATCTTCCCTAACTTATCAGGTGTCTTAGGACACTGATCAATGGATAGAGTAATTCCCTACCTAAAAGGAATAAACCCTTTCTTGGAATTGTGCATACTAAAATGAGTAAGGATCATCGATATATTTTGCTTGTAATAAGTCCAGCATTCTTTCTTTTCGATCTTGTAAAAGCTTGATCTTAAGGATGTGACTGACTTTTTCCAAGTTCTTCATATCGAACTGTCCATATAACCATACTTTTATCAAAGATAACACCCCTACATTGTTTCTAATGAGTAAGATATCATCTACATAAAGTATTAGAAAGACCACCATGCTTTTGTCATGCTTCTTGTACACACAGAACTCATCTGGACTCTGATCAAAATCATAAAACTTTATGGCATGATCAAACTGAGCATTTCAAGATCTCGATGTCTACTTAAATTCATAAACGGATCTCTTAAGCGTGCACAACATGTGCTCCTGTCCCTTTGCTATGAAACTGTTTAGTTGCACCATATAGATACATTTGTCAAGAATTCTGTTAAGAAAAGTCGTCTTGACATCCATTTGTCAAATTTTGTAATTGAAATGAGTCGCAATGGATAAGAGATCTGGATAGACTTAAGCATGGCTCCCAGCGAAAAGGTTTCTTCATAATTGATTTCTTATTTCTGAGTGAACCCTTTTACAACAAGTCTACATTTGAAGGTTTTAACCTTCCCGTTTGTTTCTCTCTTTCTCTTGTAGATCCACTTACATTTGATGAGTTTTATCCATTTAGGTGGTTCTATAAGTTTCTAAACCTGATTAGAATACATAGATTCTATCTCTGAATTCATAGCCTTTTGCCAAAGATCTGTATCTTTGTCCTGGAGTGCTTCATTATAGTTACAACGTTTGGTATCCAGTACTACCAGGATCCTATTAAAAGATTCTCCTAGGAACATATCCTGATCGGGTTGATGAACAACCCTCTCACTACGATGAGACACTACATGCGTCTGTGTACTAGTAGCGGCGAGCTGTGCAGAATTTGAACCATGTGTACCATTACCCACATGCTCATCTGGCATATAAATGGTACCCTGATCTGGTTTAGGATCTGCACCTGTCCCGATAATCCTCCCACTGCGACGAGGCAATGTGATATCAGTGACTTGTGATTTTTCTTTCGTTATATTAGTATTTTTTCTTAATTCTACTAGAATAATTTTACTTTTGGGCCTATGGTCCATAATATAATCATCTTCTAAGAATTGGGCATTGGTGCTAACAATGACCTTCTGATCCTTAGGATTATAAAATAAATCACTCTTCATTCCCTTGGGATACCCAACAAAGAAACAGACTTCTGTTCTCGGTTCCAATTTACTCACGTTCCCTTTCAGCATATGTATTGGACACCCTCAAATTTGAATATATCTCAGATTAGGCTTGCACCTAGTCCACGATTATGTGGGAGTAGAATGTACTTACTTAGAAAGTACCAAGTTCAGAATATAAACCGCTGTATCTAATGCAAGTCCCCAAAACAAATTGGGTGATTCCGAATAACTCATTATCAACCTTTTCATTTTCATAAGAGTTCTATTTCTTCTTTCTGCTACACCATTCTGCTGCGGAGTACCCGGTGCAGTCAACTGTGATATAATCCCTTCTGACGATAAATAGCCCCTAAACTCTCTAAAGAGGCACTCGCCACCATGGTTGGATCATAGTGATTTGATACTTTTATCTAGTCGCTTTGCTGTCTCTGCCTTAAATTTTTTAAAATTTTCAAATCATCCAGACTTACGGTGCATCAGGTAAATATATCCATACCTTGAGTAGTCGTCAATGAAACTGACGAAATACTCAAAGCCACCTCTAGCCCGGATAGTCATAGGACCACACTCAATAGAGTGAACTAGTTCTAACGGTTCTTTAGCTCTATAGCCTTTGGTCGAAAATGGTCTCTTGGTCATTTTATCCTCTAAGCAGAACTCACAGACTAGAAGTGTCTCCACTTCTAATGAACTCAAATGTCTATCTTCTACCAGTCTATTTATCCATTTTAGATTAATATGACCCAAGCGTAAGTACCAAAGAAACGTTTGGTTCATTAAAGAAGGATCTTTTCTCTTATATGATAAATTAGATGTGTTATTCAATTCAGTTAGTTGCAATGTAGGAGAGATAGGAGATGTAATATACAGATCATCCATCAATATACTAGAATAAATAAAATGTTTATTTTTCTTAAAAATCACAAAGTCATTTAAATGAACAAAATATTTGTTATTTACCAAATTAGAAACTTCTATTAAATTTCTTCTTATAGAAGGTATATAAAGACAATCTTTTAAAATTAAAATCCCATCTCTACTAAAATTGAGACTGACATCTCCTACTACAACAGCTGCCACCCTGGTATTATTGCCCATATGTAGGTAAATTTTTTCATCACTGAGTTACCTAATTTTTTAGAACCCCTGCAAAAAATTACAGACATGATTAGTGGTACCCGTATTTATACACCAGGAACTAATAGATAACACCACTAAATATGTTTCAACCACTAGTAAATAGAAATTACCTTACTTATTCTACTTATTGAGAAATATTGAACACTGCTTTTTCCAATGCCCTAACTGGTTACGGTGATAGCACTTGTCTTCCGGCTTCTTCACACTAGCTTTTGGCCCCTCAGCTGCTTTTAAACCTGTGCCTCCTTGTTTTTGAATTTTTTTTTCTTCTTGCATTTCGGCTTAGAGGAAGAATTTTTTTCAGCCACATGCACACTACATGACTTCCTAAGAACACCCTCTGCTGCTTGAAATTCTTTAAGAAGTTCGGTCGATGAAAAGCTGAGCTTATTCATGGAATAATTCAGGCAGAACTGCTTAAAGCTATCATGCAGTGACTGGAGTATGGTATCGATCTTGGTTTTTCCGTTAATTTCAGCTCCTAGGATCTCCAGTTTATTCAGAAGACTGATCATCTTCAAAACATAATCCCTAACTGGGGTGCCTTCAGCCATGCTTGTATTTATCAGAGATTTCATGGCCACCTGTCTATTAGTACGATTTTAATCCCCAAATATTTTTTTTGAAGTTCATAATCATGTCATAAGCATTGGGTATAGACTGATACTGATGCTATAATACATTTGACATAAAAGCCAAAATGTAACAGCGAGTCATCTGATCAATTTTCTGCCACTTCTGATAAGTCCGAGTTTCTTGTTTGGTCGCCCTCTCATCAGGTACTAGTGGACAAATCTCAAATAATACAAACTTGGAGTCCTCAACAGTTAAGACAACATCCATGTTTCTTTTTCAGTCTACATAATCTGGTCCCGTTAGTTTGTTTTCTTTAAATATGGTTGTAAGTGGATTGAAAGCCATTTTAAACCCAAGAATCACATAATTAAAAATCATTAATTATGATAAGCAAAAAATTTAAATTTTATTTTAAATTTGATTTTCTTTACCATTTTTAAAAAAAAATTACCAACAGCTTGTTACCCTATGATTAGCATGCCTCAATGGGAGAACGCCTACTATTCATCATTTGTCTAAACAGGCCAATTTCTATTAATTTTACTATCTAGGCAACAGACCGTGTCAAGTAAAATTAAATAGTTGATGTAGCTTTAATCTAGTAAATAAAAGCAGTAACTCAGATGAAGATGATACTATTATTTAAAGTTAAGTGTTAACCACCACCTAATTCTGAATCAATCGCTTCACAATGAATCCTTCAGATGGAGAAATGATCCACACTAACGATTATTCAGAATTATCCCTGAAGGAGATTCGTATAGGCGATACCACAATTAATTCTGTCTGATGGGGATAAAGGCCTTACAGTCAACACGCAGAATTAATTACATCACCTACGAACTAGCGACGGAGACCGCGAGATTTATTTGTAAATAAATTTCATCCCCCACTTAGTTTTTAAAAAAAAATTTGAGAGTTATAAAAAACTGTTTAATTAAAATAAATTTATCAATTTCAAAAACCACATGATCCTAAAGATTTTGATTTTTTCAAACCATCTTTCCGTGTTTTAATGTATAACAAATAAAATATCCCAAAATTCTTATTTATCTAAAAAATTAATTTTAAATAAAAAATTAAGAATTTAATTTTATTTTTCAGTTACACATTTTTTCAAAAAGTAATAATTTATTAAAATTAAAATTTTTCTTTTAATTAATTCAAAATTCAAAATTAATTTTCACATTTTTCAAGATATCTGATTTAATAAAAGTCATCTTAAACGGGTTATTTGGTAACAAAATAAAATATCTAAAATTTTCTTTCAAAAAAATTTAATTTAAATTAAAAAAATTTATTTTATTTTTTCGTTACAAAAATTAATTAAAACCAAATTTTTTTGAATTAATTAAAATAAACAAAAAATATAAAATAGATATATATCATCCACGCAATTTAAATAAATATAAATGCAAGATATATATGTTCTAGTTTTATGATCAAACAAAAACTCTATTGAGTTTTAGTATCTTATTTAAAAATTAACTCGTAATCTTCTGATCCTTATCAGAATCAGCCTGCAGCATCCAAATTCTATCAAAATTCCTTGAGATGCAGTATTATACAAATACATCACCGTCCCGAGCCATATCATCAAAATAGTCAGCCACCACTATCCCAAAACCAACAGCCACGGCTGGTGCCGCCGTTCACCGCCGCTTCCTGCGGCTTTTGCCGCCTCCTTCGAAGTTCGTTTTTGTTCCAATTTTTTTATGAAAAATAGCTTTAAAAAATATTATTTTTTTGTCAAAAAATCATATCGAAAATAGTCCCAAAAACAGCTTTCGAAAAGCCTCGAAAACAGCCCTTGAAATAGCCCTGGTGCCACCGTCGCCGCTTGTGCCGATTTTGGTGCTGCATTTTGTGGCTGTTTTTCTCTCATTTTAGGACTGTTTTTTAACCTTATTTTTCTTATGTTTTATGCCTAAAAATTGCTCAAAATCAGTTCCAAAAAAATCTCAAAAAAACACCAAATATGGCCCAGGCCGCCGCCGCCGGAGGTGCCGTTGCTGAGGCTTTTTTGTGCCGGCTTTTGGTATTTGTCGGATATGTTTTGCTACTGTTTTTTATGCGTAAAACCTACAAAAAACCTGCTGAAAAATCTGTCACAAAACTATGAAAAAATCACCGCGATCTATGGCCCGAAATCCCGAAATCATCGCTGGTGCCGTCGGTTTTGCCACCGCATGTTCTTCGTGTTCTTGGACTTTCGAATGTATTCTTACATATATCGAATAATATCTAAAGAATATAAAATTTTTTTACAATAAAACCTATGTCCTGAAGGCTCACAATCGATCTAAAAAGTCTAAAACTATTACGATCGTCATCCAACCATTCATTAAAACATGAATGAAATAATGATCATAAAATTGGGATTAAAATGTCTGCAAAATAAAGTTAGCACAGTTCTAAAACTACCTGATCCCTTGATTAAACCATATTCATAAATCAAAACGGCTCTGATATTAATTGTTGGAGGCAAATTGCAAAGATTATTGATTTAAATACGATTTTTTTGATAAAAAATACTCGACGGGCAATCGTCAAAACAGGCTTTAATTAAATTTTTTTTATGTCGAACGATCAAAACAAAACACGTATTCCCAAAGTTAGATTCGGGTTTATACCTTTTGAATTATGGTAAAATGATTTCAGTTACTGCAACAACCACGAATGTGAATTCATCGAGTTGAAGCCCCGATCAAGTACTCTACTGTATTCCTAATGCATATCACGAACGTAGGGTGGGTAACGATCCTTCGTGAACTAGAACCTGCTAAACTAATCAACTTTAGGTTTATGTGAAAATCCTAATATTGAAAGACAAGTTATGATCACGATTTCGTATAACCGCATATATATAGGGCTACAACAGAGGCCTCTAGAGTAAATATGATTTAAGCTTCTAATGTAATTACGAAAACTCGCCTGTCCCTGAGGTAATTTCATAAAAACATAAATTACAATTTATACCACTAAAGAATCGTAATTGCACCCCCAGCCATATTCTCAAAACAGATTATTCGAGCTTCTGTTATTAAATGCTTAACTCATCTCTCCACGTTAAGATTTTCGATACCCGCCAATTAAATTTAATTACTGTTAATTTAATTTAATTGGCATCCTTAAAATTTTTAAGTTATTTTACTTAACTTATTTGACGACCGAATAATTAAATCTATCTGCAGGGTTTGACTCAGTCAAAACTTATAAATTTCTTTAAGGGGGTATCTTCAATGCCGAATAATCGGAATGTAAATTCCATCAATAATTAATATTCACGATATAATTAATATCGCTGTCCAACTTATCGGGACTATTGACCAATAAAATATCGCATTCTCTAATGAGTTAAAATAATCTTGGGTTGTGAATTAATTTATATAGTCAGTAAAAAATTAATTACTCAAATGTGATCCCATTCAATACACACAGAGTGTACTAACACAGTGATTCGGAATAATAGATGACGCTATTATCTGTTCTCCATAATCAAGACAGTTCTACTTAAACTCTGTGCTATAGTCGTACCGATGGTTTGTCCAATTTCATCTAAACTATGAACTAAAACTTATATTTTGCAAGAATCTATAATCTGGTCTTCTGTGTGTAAGCTGTACTCTACACACCAGATTAAATACTGTACAGAATAAAAGACATCCATGCATAACATTTAAAGAAATTATATTACATTCATTACTCATTAAGATTCTTATAAAATGAAAAAATAATTTTATTAAAAATAAAATTAAATACTAAAACTAACAAAAATCATAATTTTTAGTATACAATCCTGACATAGACTAGACCATGGGACTTACGCAAAGAAGCTGTAATTTCTCTTGAAGAAATACAATCAACCCATAACCAGGTCTTGGGCCTAGAGGATGATCTATGCCAAGTTGATGAGAGTAATAGGGCTCAAAGGGAAGAAAGTGACATGACCTCTTTTGTCGAGGAGACAGAGCTGTATCCAAACAAAAAAGAATTGTGTTAAGAGAAGTTGGAAGCACACCCAAAAGGCCCTAGCATAGAAAGAGTAAGTGGGAAAGAAGGGGAGAACAAAAAGAAGAAAAATCTCCTAATTGACCTTGGTATTCTCAGCTTTAAAGACAAAAGAAAATGAAGGAAAAATTCGAAGAAGAACAAAAGGGTTAATAAAAGCGGCAACTCTGTAGGAGAACAATCCTCTCAATCAACCCAGAACTTTCTTAACCGAAATACGATTATCAGATCTGAAGCTGAGATGGTTTTTGAAACATGTAATATGATGGGAATTAAATTTGTGGAAGGCAAGGATCAGTCCATTACGAGAATTATAGATCTTGAGGAAGCTGATGATGTAGTGTGAATGTCATGGATAAGTGCTTCAATAGAGGTCGATTGGCCTTGGTTTTCATGAATTTGATTTTGCTGAATTCTACTGTGTAGGTTCGTGTCCTTTGATCTTGGTTCAGAGAGAATTTTACCCTATGTTTGCACTGGGGATTTGCTGTGCCTTTGGATTGCTAGGGTGCGGTGCTTCACCAGTGCTGTCTTCGTGATGCTTAACTGGTCTTGGTTGCCAACTTGTGGGTCTTGGTGTGGTGCTAATAGTTTTTGTTTTCGGTGCTGTGTGTGGTTTTGTGGGTGGTGCTGAGGGTGGAGTTGGGGTTGGTTATTTTGGCTGGTCTTTATCATATGGTTTTTGCTGATGTGGGGTCTAGTTGGGGGTGCATTGAGGAGATGCTATTTGCTGTTATCATTAGGAGTAATGCTTTGTATTTTGTTGAATCTGTTTGGATGCTGAATGTCGTGTTGCAATGTGCAATGATGCAATGTGCTGTAATGTTTTGGATGTTCATGGCTGCGCCATATGATCTTTGCTGAAGGTGGGCTCTGTTGGGTGTGCATTGAGGTGATGTGTCTTCCTGCTTAATTGGGAGTGCTGCAATATGCTTGCAATGCAATTTGCTTGTAGCCTAACTGATATGTTTTGGGCTTTTGTTTTAGGTATGGGTGTTTTGGTTTATGTTGTCTTTTTCTATGTTTTTTTGTGTGTTCCCTTCTTTCGATTGACTTCTTGTCAATTGCATTTTGTTTGGACTTTGATCTAGCTCCCTCGGAGTGTAAGTCTAAAGTTGTTCTTGTTTGGGTGGTGGCAATAAAATATATATATATATATATATATATATATATATATATAACAGATAGTTTGTATACTTGACTAGTAGAACAATTTCTCTTTTTGCTCTTTGCATCCCTTTTTTTCTTTGTTCTTTCTTCGTCTTTTTTTCTTTATAATTTAATGTGCTTAAATTTTGTTACAATTAAATTGATTAATTCTAATAGATGTCCCACATTTTGGATAAAAAATGAAAAACTAATGTCCCACATCACTAATCACTCTTTCTTTATTTCTTTCTTTATTTCTTTTTTTCTTTCTTTCTTTCTATTTTATTCCTATATTATTATAAGATAATATTTTTCATTTTGGTTTTATAAAGCTATTTTAATTAGAATTTATTAATATTAATTTGATCAAAAATAGATGCATGAGAGTTCACTCTATAGCAATAATCTAATAAAAAAATGTAAAGGTAACTCAAATAATCTATATAGAGAAAAAACAAAGGCAGCGCCGCACACCCAGGATGCTCGACCCACGTCGTCGGCCGCCATCGGTCACGCCAACGCTGATCACCCCCACTGGCGACCTCGCCGGTGCTGCCGTTGTCTCGCCCCCACTAGCCACCTCTCTCTCTCTCTCTCTCTCTCGGTAGTGGTTATCACCACCACCCGAACCACCAGCCGCGACAAGAACCACCACCCAACATCACCAGAACCAATTTTCGTGTACTCGTTGCTGGCAACGAGGTGTGGGGTTTGATGGTGTTTGGAATTTGAATGGTAGTGGTTAGGGTTTGAGGAATACAAGCAAGGATTGAGGTATCAACAAAAACTTGTCCAGATAAAAATCGAAGATTAGAGGTACAGTCCTTGAATGGAGGACCAGGGAGATTCATGTCCTAAGGTTTAAAGCAGGCTGACTAGTATCTTTGTGGATTACATCCCGGGCCGTATTAATCCTGTGGGATTAAGAAGAATGTTCAGTCAATGTGGGTGTGTGGCTAACATTTATATTCCATTAAAGAGGAGATAAAGAAGCAAATCCAAGTTCAGATTCGTGAGGTACGGGGATCAAAGAGATGTAGAAGTAGCAATAGCAAAGTTTGATGGGATGTGGTGTCAAAACAAGATATTAATGGTAGCTAAAGCCAGGGAGGGGTTGAGTAGAAGGGCGAATTGTCTTTCAGGCAGACCTTCTGTGAAGAAAAATTAGACCCAAAGGGGACCACCGATATGGCAACCAAAAGAGGTAAGCCCAAAAAACAAGGTAGAGGAAGTTGAAGCTAAAGAGGTGGATTTTGATTGGATCAAAAGCTGTGCGGTGGGTATTGTCCATGATCGTAATAACATATCGATGATTCAGGGGGCTATGCAATCCGATGGAGTGTTTGGGATCAGGGTGAAACCGATTGGTGTTGTTCATGAATGGAGCTATCGAGTTACAAATATTACAAGGAGAGTTTGGATATATGTTGAAGGTGTTCCACTCAATGCATGGAATAGTGATACTTTGGCAAGGATCGGGGCCTTATAAGGTGAGGTTGTTGAAGTCGACAACATGACTAGTAGAAGGATCGATATAGAGTCTGGCAGGGTCCTAATCAATACAGAAGTAAAAGAAGTCAGCAACAAGTGCTGTGAGCTTAAGGTTGGGGATTTCTGCTACGCCATTAGATGCTTGGAACAAGGTTTTCAAAAACAAATTGTGTGGGGTGCTCAATCAAAAGGAGCCACTATTCCAAGCGTTATCCAGAATGGAGTGGTGCTTTCTCACTTCTCCCTCTACGTATGTACAATGTGAAATAGAAGGCTTGTTGAAAGCCACAGCTCCTAACCAAAAGGAGGTAGAGCTCTCTCTGAATTCTCTCTCTGCGAGTGTACAGGAAGGTTTGGTAGGGCACCTAGGATTGAAAGCAATGGATCCAGTGGAGTGTGACCCAAATGTGGAGGAGGAGCAGGTCTTCGAGGAAGGGGAATTGGTCAGTATGGTGGAAGAGTCAGACTCAGTCGCGGAGATCGAGAATTCAAAATCTTGTACCAACAAGGTATTACGTGTAATAAGTGAGAAAAATGAGAGAGCTGGAGTACCTTTTGGGGGTGTGCCAGTAATGTCAAGTCAGCAAAAGGTAGGGAGCCTATGTGTGCAGGGGGCTAATAGTAGAGATGAGCAGAGGGGTGAGGCACAGGTCTGTGAAGCAGAGGAAGCCTATTATAGGTCTGATTGTGAAGCTCACAACAGCCCTGTCAGAAGTGATATAGCAACAAAGGCAATAGCCCAGTTACCTGTAAAAGGAGGAAGAAGATCTAAGAAGAAATGGATTCAGAACCTTGGGCTTCAAGGAGTGTAGAGTAGCCAGAGAAGGAGTAAGAAGTCTAGAGGAAAAAAGGGTCTTGCTTACCAGCAAACCCACCTATCGCAGGTGCTATCTTCCCTCTCAACTCAAAATTTTGTAAATAGAAACAATATTATTAGGAGGGAGGCTGAACTTGTTTTGGAAACTGGCAAGCTTATGGAGTTGAGCTTCGAAGGCAACGAAGAGGATATTCGTACAACTGTTATGGCTATGAAAGATGCAAATTTGGGATCGAAGGAGGGATCAAAGGAGGGATGGGAAGGCCTAAAAAGAGGAGGATGATTAGGAAGGTAATCAAAAGCAAGAGGATTAGGGTTCTTCCCATTCAAGAAATAAAATGGGAGTCGATAACTATGGACAAAGTTAGATCTGTTTGGGGTAACGTAGATTGTGAGTGGGTTAGTTCTGAAGCTGTTGGTAGGTCTAGGGGTTTACTTTGTATATGGGATAAGGCCTTTTTGTGCATGCAACAAAATGTGGTTCATAGAAACTTCATCCTGGTACAAGGGGTGCTTTTGGGTGTGTTTAAATGTGTGATTGGGAATGTATATGCTCCAGGAGAAGCATATGAAAGACTAGAGGTGTGGAATAGCCTGAGATGCTCAAAACCCTTATTTAACTCACCCTGGTGCTTGGGGGGATTACAATGAGATCAGAACCATAAGTGAAAAGTCTAGGTACCTCAAAGAAACCACTAGAATGAAGGAATTCAGAGTTTGGATCGATGACATGTGCTTAATGGACATTCCTTTGTTAGGAAGGTTATATACGTGGTATAATTTGCAGGATTTTCCTATTTTGAGTCGTATTGACAGGTTCCTAATTGATGGAGAATGGCTGAGTAAATTCAATCTATTTCAATGGGGTTTGCCTAGATTGTTATCCGATCATTGTTCCATCTTGCTAACGGATGAAACTTTGGATTGGGGCCTTACTCCTTTTAAGTTCTTTAATGCTTGGCTAAAGTGTGAGTCATTTAAATAGGAGGTGTGTAAAGCCTGGGAGAAGGATGTGTAGGGAGAGTGGGCTGGTTTTAGGATTCACAAGAAGTTGCTGATTCTCAAATCTGATTTCAAGAGGTGGGTTGCAGAGGTGTTTAGCAATACGAAGGGGAAAATCGATAGTAAAGAATTGGAAATTTCAGATCTAGAAAAGGTTGAGGAAGTGGAAAATTTAAACGAAGCCTAGAAACGCAAGAAGAAGCGATTAAGGGCTAAATTGTGGGATCTACATAGAAGAGAGGAAAGCTTGTGGAGACAAAAAATTGAGACAGATGTGGCTTAAGCTGGGGGATAGGAATACCTCGTTCTTTCATTCGATGGCTAATAGGAGATACAAGAGGAATTATATTAGTCAGATTTTGTATGGTGGGAAGTTTCTGGTTCAACCTTTGGAAGTTAAGGAAGGGATAGCAAAACATTATGGTGAGGTCTATTCGGAAGTTGAGTGGAAAAAGCCTATTTTTGAGTGTGGGGTTCTGAAATATCTTGAACCAGAGAGTACGAGGTGGCTGGAGTTGCAGTTCTCGGAGGATGAAATCTATAAGGCAGTGTGCAGTTGTGCGGGGTCCAAAGCTCCAGGTCCAGATGGCTTTAGTCTCAACTTTTTCAAAGTGTTTTGGGGGTTAGTTAAAGGGGACATAGTAGCCTTTTTTCAGGAATTGCATTCTCATGGCAGATTACTGAAAAGTTTGAATTTCTCGTTCATTACTTTGGTGCCAAAAATGGAGTGTCCTCAATTAGGGATGGCAACGGGGTGGGTTTGGGGCTAGGGTGTGTTCCCCCACCCCGTTTATTAGTGGGGTGGGATCAGGAAAAAATAGTCGAGAAAATGGCAGGGCGGGGCGGGAGCGTAATGAAAAAAATATATATTTCACTTTAAAAGAAATTAATATTAACAATAATGTCATGATAAGATATTAAAATAATAATATTGATCAATGACTGTAATTAAAAATAAAAAAAATAAGAACTAGAGTAAAAAATTAAAAATAAGTACAATATTTTTGTATTTTAGTCCTATTATATTGTTGAAAAATAAAATTTTATACATATTTATATATTAAATATATTTAATTTATTTAATCGGGACAGAGAAAAATGAGACAAAAATTGCAAATACCGTTTTCTACCCATTACCTAATGGGTGTAAGAAAAACCTGTATAAAACGAGGCGGAACAGAAATTGGTAAAATTGTCATCCCCAATTTTAGCCAACCCTTCAAACCTTTTTTTATATACTTCTTTAATTTTTTGACATTTTTCTATTTGTAAAATAAGTTTTATTTTATTATTTTGTGTCGTCATTGTCCTCAGTAAATCTTATTTTCTGATTAGAATATTTTTTATTATTTAATCTATACACTTTTTAAAAGGAGACTAATAACAACAAGAACTTAGCTTTATTAATTTTGTTTTATTTTTTGTTTTCTTTTGAACTTTTTATATATTTTAAACTAAATATTTTTGGGCTAAAAATTAGAAAAACACAATATTTTTAATAATTCTAAAAAAATAATATAATAATTTTACTAAATGATAAAAAAAACGACTAAAAACAAAAATCAAATCAAATAAGTTGTCCTTTATTAAGTTCTTATATATGTATCAAAAAATTGTGAAAAAATGAAGAAAAAAAAAACTTCAAAAATTGGAATAAATCGTGAAAAATTTAATAAAAATCAAAATTAATACAAAAAATAAAAACCGGTAGCTAAAAATTATTTACACATAAATCTTCATTTTTATAAATTATTCATAATTTTTATAAATTATTTATAAAAATTAGTAGCTATAAATTATTCACATATGTTGTATTTATTTATATATTGTAAAATATTTTCATTATTATAATGTGTAGTCAGAATTTGTTTGTTTATAAATAGTATAAATTACTTTATAAAACTATAAGTGAATGATGATAATAATATTATTATAGTTCTAACATTTGTATTTTTAAATTTAAAATATTTATAATTTTTAGGTATAAACTAATATAACGGATCCGTGCAAATAAATTCAAACAAGCATGCAACACATGATTTGTGACGCTGGTTTGTTAAAAAAAAGTTATGAAATATAAAAATAGGCAAAATAAGTTGTTTTGGCTATTCTTTTATTTGGCAATTTTTTTAAAATATATATAATTTTTTTGACTTTTAAAATTTCTTTTGTGTTGGGTATTGACTTTTACATTTCTCTCATTAAGATGAATTAATAAATATTTTTATACTAAAAATTAAAAGAAATCACAGAAGACAAAAAAACTAAATAAATTTAAAAATATCAATATATATCTATGGTGTCATTTTTCATAGGAAGCTTTAGTAGTCCTTGTTTGGCAATTGAATTTTAATTTGTGTATTTTTCTTTTTGAGTTTTTAAACTAAATAATTAAAATTTTGTTTAGTTGAAATATGAACTTAAGCCCCAATATATAAATAAAAAGTAATTTCTTAGCCATTGACTTATTTAAGATTTTAAATAAAAATACTAAGAAATAACTTTAAGTCAACAACCAAACCGCATTGAGTTTTCTTCCTCTTTTTTTTTTTACATATTTCTTTTAATTCATTAGAGATTCTTTTTCAAACAAACAGTCTGTTTTTTTTTAAATATTAAATTTCTAAATTATACTGTTTGTCAACTTTAAAAGGTTACTAATTTTTCTCACTTTATTTTTATAAATACTTTATTAAAAATTAAAGTCAAATATACTCTACAAAAAATGTGTTACTATCTCAAATACTATAGTTTAAAATTAAATGATAAAAGTAAGTTATATATTTTAATAAAAAATAAAAAATTACCCTCGATAAATTATTCCAAATATTTTTTAATGTAAAAAATCTAAGCTTCTAAAAAAATAAACTTTTTAAACATCTAAAAGATAGCCACCTTAACGTGATATTTATATAAGTATCAAAAATTCAATTATTAAAATGAGATAAGCTTCGCCTTCTATTTTGTTTTCTATTCGCCATGATTTTCATCTGTGTAAAAAAATAAAAAAACATTCGTTGATATCACTTCTCTTTTTACCAATTTAATAAAAATATAATTTAGGCTTTACTCTTATTATTTTTTTTATCTTTTGTTACATCAATAAATTATAAAACTAATAAATTTATGTTTTTAATTGAGAGTCTTTATATTGGCTTATTAACTAATTATTAAATTATTAATATTATTTAATATTTTATTTTTAAATTACTAACATTAGACAATTAAGTACCTAATAGCTAGTCTCAAACAAATGCTAATTATATTTAAAAAAATCAATTGAAGAAACACTAAAACAGCTTGGCTCCAATTTGGGATATCCATATAACTTGGATTTAAACTTATTAACTTTTTTAGAAAAAGAGTAAGAAAAAACTAGATTGTTTGGATAATTTATTTAGAGTGATTTTTTTTTCTTTTTTGTTAACATGGTTAATATGTTCTTAATTTTTTATTTTTAAGTTGTAGTATTTGTGATATTAGTATGCTGTTTTTTAAAATAGAGGTAACTTTTTAATTGAGTATATTATAATTATTTTATTAAAGAAAAAAAGTTAGTATTTCATATATGTATAGATTTTTTCTTTACTAAAAGTTTAAAAAGCTGTTTGGCTTTTAAAAATGTTAAAATATTATAATTTAAAAGTTAATGTTTTCGTATAAAAAAAATAGCTTTTTAAAACTGACAAGGGCCTATTTGGGTGACATGTTTATTTGACTTATTTGCTTAAATAAGTCATTTTGTTTGGCTAAAATCTTGTTTATTTTGATTAGTTGGCTTATTTTCTTGTTTTTTGTTTATTTGGCAAGTCAAACGACGTGACTTATTTGAATGCTTATAAGCCAAATAAGTTAATAAGTTATGTTATCCAAACAGCTACGAGGTGAATCGTATAGACTTTTTTTTTTTAAGTTTTCAATACATTTTTTAATAAAAAAAAGTTAACGAGTTTAGAGATTCCAATTTGTGGTATTACCAATCAAAGTGCCGGATCAGAGTAAAATGTACGGAGCACATTTATGAAATGGGAAAATTATTAAGTACTCTCGTAAGAGTAAACTGTAGTCAATGCCATCCGTTTAAATTTTTTACACCCAAGGTTCAGGACTAAGTTTGTGTTTGGTTTGGCTTTTAAGCCAAATTTTTTAGTTTTAAAGTTAAAAAATAGTTATTTAGTTTCAGTTCTTATAAAAAAGTTAAAATTTTTCACTTTTTTCTTACAAAAAATTATGATTTAACACTTATTTTTTTATGAAAAGCTAAAAAATTTAAAAACTACTATAAAAAGTTAATCCAAACACAGGGTAATTCATTATTTGCAAAACTGACCCAACTAACTTATAAAAATTGAATTGGGTTAGTTGATAAGTTTTTCTTTTTTTTTTTTTTTTTGAATTTCTTGAACATTTTAGCCATGTCTAAGGATATGGAGAGGATATATGTGTAAAGTGGGTGAATGGTTTCCTAAATTTAAAGCTTACTAAACTTTTATAACCTAAAATACTCATTAATATTCTTTTTCACAACTCGCTGTCTTTCAAAATTTTAATGACAACTTAAAAGTCACACCACATCTTTACTCTCATTTTTTAAAGAACCTTTTGATGTAAAATCCATAATTAACATTTCATAAACTAATATGTGAGCTTTGACTATTAAAGTCTATTTGGTCCAATTGGACCAAAATACCCTTTCTACTTTAAGGTGATGTTTGACATTACTAAAACTAATAACTTATAGATTGTAACTTATAACTGAAGTTATGTGTGTTTACTAAAAATTATAACTTGCGTTTAAAATAGAAAAAAAATAGTTATAAGTTGTTGCAGAAGTTATGAGTATTTGAAAAAATTTATAGTTTATAAATAAAATTACTAGTAAGAAGTTAAAAACTACTAAAAATAGCTTTACCAAGTATCCCCTAACTACTTATCTCTTCACTTCAACATCTTATCTCTTCATCGTAACACCCTCATCCTTTTACTTCCACCTCTACCTCCGACGACCGACAACCACCAACTATGGCTACTTTTATAAACCAATTCCACCGACTATTAAAGCCATAGATAATTTAGTCTGTTTGCATCATGAATAAGTTAACATAGATAAACTTTATTATTCGAATACAACGGACAATGAAATTTATTTTTAGTATCACTTATAATAAAATTAGATATGATTGTATATATTTACATACAGAAATAAGTGAACAAAGATAAATTTTACTATTCACATACAATAGACATTAAAGTGTATCTTTAGTGTTTACTTATAATAAAAATCTGAGATAATTTTATATGCTTGTATTCAGAAATAAATGAACAGAAATAAATTTCACTATTCGAATACAAGGAATAGTGAAGTTTATCTTTAATGCTCATTTATAATAAATCAAATATAATTTTATCTGCTTATATCTAGAAATAAATAAATAGAGATAAATTTTACCTATTTGAATACGACGAACAATAAAATTTATCTATTATGTCGATTGTCAAAAAAGTTATAGAAGGACTGTCGGAGGCCGTTTAAAAATTGTCAAAAATCATCATCATAGAGTCCCAGAAAAAAATGGTTGCAAGTAAGTCGTCGAAAAATAATCGCCAACGATAGCTGAAAGAAATCGCTAGCGGCGACTAGAGTTGATAAATGATGATAACGTGATGATAGTTTGCACTAACTAATTAGGCGAGTGTGAGCAATAAAGGTGATTTTGTCCATAAAACTGTCAAGTACTAAATTAGAGGACTTTAAGCATTAAAACTTTTAAAATAATAGATATAAAAGATTTTTCAAAAAAAGAATTAAATGACCTTAGGGCCATTCTTTCTTTTTAAAATTTTAAATTTTAATTTTAATTTATAATAAAAAAAATACACACGCAGAGCGTGTACCACGAACCGTGTCAATATAACCTTAGGGCCATTCTTAGTTGCAATTATTTCAATAATACGGTGTGGCACCATAACTCAAATATATAAACAAATGTTTATTTTTTCATTAATATAAACGGTATTTCAACCATCATGTTAATATGTTACAAGATTGACCTCAAGAGTTGTGTGTGGTCTTTACCCTAGTAGAGAAGAGTTATTCAATATGTAAAAAACATGATATTAGTATACTGACATAATGTGTTTAATTAATACACATATGTTATGTACTTTTAAGTTTCACGAATGATCTTGAGATTCAGCGATTATTACGTCAACATGACCTTACATTAAAAGACTATATGGCACGTATATGTTGATCAAACATAGGATACCGGCATGCTGATATAGTATTCCCTATTTATAGAATAATTTCTCGACCATAATGTTGGGATTTTTGGACATAAATCTTCTAACGCAGCGAAAAAGGAACTGCAGCTTTAATCCACACAAAGTCAATATAGAGAACAAAAACAAGCAAAAGAAACGAGACAAAATACGTGATTCGGCTAACTGCCAACCTTCACGAGAGAAGAAACAATCAATCTACTATATGCATATATGGATTACAAGATTCACTCTCAATCTCACAATGTGTATAGTCTTAAACTGAGCATCTCTTTGTCTCTATACATTTTCTCTAGCCTACTAATTTGAGTCTTTTAAGTGTGTTGGATGTTATAGGGTTTCAGGTTATAACCTCTTATTTATATGACACCTACTAGATCATCAAAAGCCACAATTGCAATCGTAGCTGCAAAAATTAAAACATGTCCCGTGGTGCACCGCTCAAGCGACCCCAAACTGCTTGAGCGGACTTATTTATTTTTTAATTGAATTACTCTCGGGATGTTGGTTGCTCGAGTGGACCCAGACCACTCGAGCGGTCAATCCTGGTGGGACCACTCGAGCGGTCAATCTTGGTGGTTGACCATTTCTTAACCTCTTGACTGCACATACTGTCCGTAAATTTGAGGCACGAAACCCAACAATCTTTCCCTTGGTTCAAATTTCCAAACCATCTTGAAGATTTGTCAGCCCCTCATTCTCTACCTCTTTATCGGGTATGGGTGCTCCACTCTCTCTTATTATCAAAATGAATGAACTTAGACTAATTCCAAGCCACACTTGAACTTGACCCTCTTGCAATCAATCGTCTTCTCGTTTTTGTATAGTTTGCTAAACTATCAAGTCTCAGATTTCTGTGGTGACTCTAAATTTTTTAACACTTCCACTTGCCGCTGAACTCTACCTGAGTTGCTTGTAGTCTTTCTGTAGGATAAATGATCTCCACTGCTTTCTTGCTGCTGCTAACTTGAACCACCATCATCTAATTCTCTAAGTGAACTTTTCTAATCAAGCTCCACCATGTCTATTGCTTTCTTTATCTGACTTTTTGACATTCTCTATTTTCCAACCTGACCAAGCCGCAAATGTATGAGTCTCATGTCGTCCCTGTTGGACTCTGCCTTTGTGATAGTGGTAACTCCACTTACCACCGTGTCTCCTACTAATCTGTAGAAACTACCCAATTTTCTACCCTTTTTCATGATCAATGTAGCATCACTGCTAATCTTCATTACTCCACCATTTGATGTGAACTTGTAACCAAGAGAATCCAATGTTCTCAAAGAAATTAAATTCTTCTTTAACCTCAGAATATGCCTGACGTTCCCAAAAATCCCTTATAATCCCATCAAATATTCTAATTTTCACTATACCCGTTCCAATGGCCTAGTATGTTGTGCCATTCCTCATTAGAATTGTACCCCCGTTGTAAGGCTTATACGAATCAAACCATTTTCTAAATGGATACATATGGTATGAGTATCCTGAATCTAATATCTATGACTTTAAGAGAAATTTAAAATATGAGGAAGCTAAAATTAATTCACAGTTTGCCTCACCATCTTAAAAATTCTTCGCAAAACTGATAGTTTATGCAGGCGCTTCTTTCCCCCCTCCATATGCTACTTCAATTCTTGGCATTAGTTCTTGTAATGACCTCTTTTGTGGCAATAGAAGTACTTCACATCCTTTCTTGCACGTGACTTAGATCGAGATCTACCTCTGTTGGAACCCAGCTAACTGGTTTTATTCATTTCCCTACTTGACTCAGACTTAGCCACAAGCACGCACACATTATGCATCAGATTCACTTTCCATCTTCATTTTTCTCATGCGACAAAAGAGTACTGGTGACCATTTATAGCGCTAGAGTGTCCTTTTCCTGCATTAACATTGTCATTAGATGATCGTAGGACAACGAAAGCAATGTCAACAAGAGTCTCACCTTATCCTCATCCTCAACCTTTACTCTAAACTCAGATAACTGTGTGATGAGCATATTATACGTATTTAAATGTTTCAAAGTTTTGTACCTTATCTCATATGCAGTTCTACAACTGCTTATTCACGTACAATTTATTGACCAGATTCTTCTTCGTGTAGAGATCTTTCAGCTTATGCCAGATCTCGTGTGCTGTTTCTACATCAAGCACGTTGTGAGTAACTTCGTCTCCCATATTCAACAAATTGAACTTGTGGCCCTGGAATCGATTTTCTTCCAATCGTCATTGGTCATCATCTTTGGCATCTTTAACTTGTCGAGTAACGCCTTGAATACATCTTGCTGGATGAACGGATCTTTTCGGTGAGAAGTTATTCTTTTCGATGAACTTTTTGACTTCATATATGGTGTTTGTCATCTCTACTGCAATTTTGTAATCAAGCCTTTAAATTGCCGCTCTGATACAACTTGTTAAATTTTTTTAATACAAATCACCTAACCCAACGAAAAAAGAAACTGCGGCTTCAATCCACATAAAGCAAGATAGAGAACAAAAACAAGCAGAAGAAATAAGAAATATACGTGGTTCGACTGACTGCCTATATCTACTCGAGAAGAAATAATTAATCCACTACATGTAAATATAGATTACACGATTCACTATCAATCTTACAATGTGTATAGCCACAAACTATGTTGAAAACGCGGAAGAAAAATTTAGAACCGGGGCCGTGACCGTAAAAAATGGCGCGTGCATTTTTCATGAAAAACGATAACATTAAACTGATATATAGTTATTAAATATACCTTCAAGAAACTTGTTCAAGTTTCATTGATGCAGAACAAAGATCCGAGACGACCCAATGATCTTCTCACGTATATCCCGACGCACACGACGATCCCGGCAGTGGGTACCGATCCGGATCTTCGTGTTTTTCTCCTTCTTGGTATCTATCTCACACCTTTCTCTCAAAACCAAAGGAATACACAATGGGAGAGAGAAGGGGGCGGCGACTAGGGCTTGGGATTGTGTTTCTTATTTTGCTCCTTGTGATATATATTAAATATATCACTTGAGTTATCCATGAAAACTATATATCTCTTTCTTAAAATCAAGGATGAGATATATATATTTTTCATAAAGTATCCTTATACCCCTATCAGGGCCGGCCACCTAGGGGCCACCTAGGGAGTGATCCCTAAGTGTGCCAAATTCTAATACCGCCCTCCATTATTTAATTTAATCCCCGAATGTTTCCGGCGACGAAATCGACATTCAAATTAAATTAAATAATTATCAAAATCGATAAGAAAATATCCGTGCGTATAAAAGGCTACGTGAGAGATCACGATGAAGCATAGGACTCGGGCTAACCGTACGAGAAAATCGGATATCCCTAACTCTTTTCCCAAGTTAAATCCTTTCTCGCACGAACCAGAACTTATTCCACTGAAGGTCCTGACTGAACTCTCGGCCCTAACTCAAATTATGTCTTGAGTTTCCAATTATCAAATGCACTGAATTCTCTCCACGTTTAAGATATGGATTTCC
>JAULJZ010183294.1:0-22096 GCA_032270985.1 Heliamphora pulchella | reverse complement strand
AATTTATTTATCGGGAATCCATATCTTAAACGTGGGGAGAATTCAGTGTATTTGATAATTGAAAACTCAAGACATAAATTGAGTTAGGACCGGGAGTTATGTCAGGACCTTTAGTGGAATAAGTTCTGGTTCGTGCGAGAAAAGATCAAACTTGGGGACTGAGTTAGGGATATCTGGTTTTCTCATACCGTTAGCCCGAGTCTTATACTTTCTCGTGATCCCTCGCGTAACCCATTATACGCACGGATATTTTTCTTTTTGGTTTTGGTAATTATTTAATTTAATTAGAATGCCGATTTTGCCGCCGGAGACATTCAGGAATTAAATTAAATGTTGAGGGGTGTTTTAGATTTTTGGCACACATAGGGATTGCTCCATAGGTGGCCGGCCCTAATTAAGGGGATGGGATTTTTTTTTATTATGGATATATATCTCTTACTATTTTTTAGGTAGGAAGAGATATAGATGCCATACATATCTTAAATGATATATTGTATATATCATTAAAAGGTACAAAAACTAACATTAATCCTCCCTAGCCACCGTCCCCTCTCTCTCCTTTTTGGCAAATCATTTTTGCCTTTTGGAGAGAAGTGTGAGAAGAAACCGAAGAGGAAAAAAAGACTTCAATCGAAATTGGTGCCCACACACCGTGATTGTCGTAGTGCGTTCGGGACATACGTGAAAAGGTTGCAAGGTCGTCTTCAACATATTCGGGATTTATTGAAACTTTTCGACAAGTTTCATAAAGGTATAATGCTATTTAGATTAATATTGCTCTCGATTTTTCATGATAAATGCACATGTCGTTTTTTACAGTCACGACGTCGGTTCAATTTTTTTTTTCCGCTCCAACAACACATGCGTGAGTCCAACCCAAAATGGTTCCTCTCGTCAACACCCACCCACGCAGGGTTAACATTGATTATATGTTATCGATTTCACACATTTCACTTATTTAGTTTTAATTAGCTTAAAACCCACCTACCGCCATGTGGTTTTCAACCAACGTCATTAAGTTCACACGATTTATCTAAAACCTCACTTTATCATCTTATATTTTACAAATCATAAAATTTGTGGGTATTATTCATGAAAAAGGTTCTCATCACCCAGAATTTACCAAATCATTAACAAATTCATCATTAGGTCCATTAATAAAAAAATCATCGATTTAACATCTCATTTCATTGATATTCATCAATTTAAAGAATTTGTTCAAAATCCATGTGAGACCCTGACCCGTTTTAAATTTCACGATGTTTTATGACGTGTAGTTTACCATTGTAAATCAGTATTGTGCATGCAGGGGTTTGATTTTATTTCTTAGTTTGGGTTGTCTCCTAGCGTTGACCACTCGAGCGGTGGTCGTGCGCTCGAGGGGGTTGGTGGTTGAGAGTTGGGTCGGTGGGTGACCTCTCAAGTGATGGTTGTGCGCTCGAGCGGTGGTGTGGTAGACTGTTATGTCGGCAAGGGTCCGCTTGAGTGGGGCTTGAGCGCTCGACCAGTGTTGGCTGGACGCAAAAATCTATAAAGCTTTCTAAAATATCTTTTGAGCCAAACAAATATCTTTTCCTCTATCTTTTCTCTCTCTGTAAGTTTTCTCTAGCTTCTCTTTAGCTTTTGGAGGGCCCGGGGATTGGGTTTTGGCGATCAGGTAGCGAATCCGTGTTCTACGTGCCGAGGGCCTCATGGTCATCTAGATGGAATTTTATTTCGACAAAGTTTGTTTTTCGAGGCGTCGAGGTTTTAACTCACCGAGGTAGGATCCTAGACTCTCATGTCTTATAAGGGTGCTACGTGAAATCGTGTGTACTTTTACCGTCTTAAAATGCATGAAAAGCAATTTATGTTTCGATAAATTGGGTTTTATGTTTAAAAATGTTTTTAATTGGTTTTAGTTGGATGGAATTGGGGTTTGAGGGTTCCTTATGAGGTCTCAAGGTAGTTGAGGGATCGAGTATGTCTGTGGTTTTCATGATATGTGTGCTTGGTTGTTTTGAGGGGTCGTGTGGTGTCCTCGGGGGTTTGTTCATGTTTTGCTATCATCCTTGGGTGGTGTGGGTTAGTTTATTGTGGTGTTTAAACATCGTTGGGTGTGTGGTGTATTGGGTTTTTAATTCCTCTTAAAAAGGTGGGTTATAAAAACGATAGTGTTTTGAGAAAATTTTTGAGAAAATCTGGTTTGAGCGTTTGGAGTTGGCCTTCGGGTTAGGTCTCATTTTGTAGGTTGTTGATCGTCTGGGTGAGTTAACGGGACGTTCGGGTGAGTAGACATTGGGTACTATGGCATGTGATGTCGTGGTGGATTATGTGGCGCGTGGTGTCGTTACGTGAATTTATACATGGTTTTGTGCTTTTAGAATTTTAGTTCTATTTCTGCATGTTGTAGGACGGATATGTGGTCTTGCTATATTTAGTTTTGGTTTTATGTATGCATGGGTTGCTTGAGTTACCTGAGTAATATGAGTCGCGTTTGTAGCATGTGGCGTGGTGTGAGTACATGGTTGTGTAAGTTAATTCATTCATGCATAGTATGGACGAAAAAGAGATCCGATGGATGAAAAATGGGTCCGATGGACGAAAAAGGAGTCCGAGGGATGGAAAAGTGGTCTAGATAATACATGTGTGTGTGGGTATCCAAGAGACAGAAAAGTGGTCCTGAAGATGCGCGTGTGTGTGGGAACCTGAAGTTGAATGTGTTGAATGTGTTGAATGTGTTGCATGTTTTACATGAGTTGTGTGAGTTATGTGGGTCTCCTATGTGGTACGTGACACGTTAAGTGAGCCTTCGTGGGTTTGATAGAACTGTTGTCGGGGATTGAGAGTCGGTTTAGATATGTATACTTGTGCTGCATACATATACCTATTTTTTTTGTGGCTCGTTGGAGTCGATGGTTCTAGCTGTGTTGCATGTGAGGCTCATGGGAGTCGTGGCTCGTTGGAGACGATCTTTGCCTGAGTGGCATTGTACTATATATATATATATATATATATATATATATTTTCTAGGCTCGGGTGAGTCGTGATACAAAACTGTTTTCAAATTGTTTTTCTGTGGCTCCTGTGAGTCATGATCTAAAATCATTTTTTTAAAATGTTTTCATCTGAAACTCGTATTAGTTAAGATCTGAAACTATTTTCTCAGGACCCTAGTGAGTCGTTACATCAAACTATTTTCCTCAGGGGTCTTCTGAGAGTTGTTATAAAAAATCGTTTTTATGGCTTGTGTGAGTCGAAACTGCACATCGTTTTCCGTGCATGTTTTGCTTATATTGCATGTTTGTCTAGTTTCTGCTGAGCTTTGGCTCACGGTATGGGATTTGAAATATTTTTCAGGTACTAGTCACGCAGGTTGATTCGGGATTTCCAGTTGAGGCGAAAGATCTATTGTCTTCCTTTTTGTTCTTTTGAACTATGTATGTTTATATGTTTTCCAGTGTTAGAACAGTGTATTGTAAGCTTATTTGCGATTATATACAATGCATGTATGTTTTATATTAAGAGTGTATTCTCGGGTTACGTGCATGTATAGTTGTTTATAGGTGTTTCATGTGACCCAGAGTTTGGGGTGTGACAGATTGGTATCAGAGCTCTGGATTTGAACACCTAATAGCTGTGGGGAGAGGGTCCATCACCGTGTGAAGTTGATTGTGTGTGCTTGATTGCATGTGTTTAGATGCTTTGATAACATGAACGTGTTAGCATGTTATGCATGAGAATGTTGTGTATATGTGAGCATGGAGGTTGAACCTTAAGATTGATTAGCCTTACCTTTGGGCATTTGGATTAACAAACTTTGGAGCCAAGTTAGAAACACGTTTAGCTGACGTGATTTCTAGCAGGGAATTTGAGTAGGTTGTCCAAATTGACGAGTCATTCTTGTCGATTCTCCTTGATATGTGGGGTTTGTTTAGCATGAACCTATGTGGGTACGTGTTAGCATGCTTATGTGGTTAACGCTTATGTTCGAATGCGCTGTGTTTATGTTCATGCGTTATGCGTTTCTTTCATATAGACGTGATGTTTGCGACATGATGTCTGCGAGGAGAGGGTGAGGCTGTGGTTGAGACCGAGGTCGTGGCCGTGGTGTTGGCCAAGGGGATATGCCTATCTCTAATGCTAGGGATACAAATGCTCCCCAGGGATTGATGGATGCGGCTGAGTTGTTGCGTGTGCTGGTGGGTTCTATCCAGCAGTTGGTTGAGACCTCTATGGGGAGAGAGAGAGATCCCGAGTTGAGGGCAGCAGCAGTGATACGGGAGTTCAGACGTATGGATCCTCCTACCTTTGCTGCGGATCCTGATCCTACAGTGGCGACAGAGTGGTTGGAGCTGATAACTTGAATCCTTGATACACTATAGATAGCGGAGGATGATTTGCGGGTTACTTTCGCTACTTTCCAATTGAGAGGAGATGCTCACGAGTGGTGGAAATACGCTCAGAATATTGTGGAGGGCAGATGGGTAGCTTTTACAAGAGTTTTTCTAGAGAAATATTTTCCAGCTTCATCAAGAGAATTGTACCGAGAGGAGTTCTATGCTCTCACCCAGGGAGCGATGGGTGTTATGCAGTACGAGGCCAGGTTTACCAGTCTGTCCCGAATTATGCCTGAGTTGGTGAGCACAGACGAGCTGAAGTCAAGTGGGTTTGAGTGGGGCTTGAGATCAATGATCTGAGAGCGTGTGGCAGGCATGGGACTGCGTGTCTTTATAAAGCTAGTGGAGGCAACAGCGAGGATGGAGAATACCTTGATTAGATTCGAGTTTCCAGGGAAGCCAGGACATTGCAGGGTGGGACAGAGGCATAGACAGGTGGGCGTTCTAGTAAGAGGCAATATCCTCTAGCCTTAGTTTTCATCCATCTGGATTACCGCAACAGTTTTCTACACCAACACCATTAGTATCTTCGTTTGGGAGGCCAGAGCAAATGGAGTTGGTCTGTTATTGGTGCAGGCAGCCTGGGCATCGTGTGGCGAATTGCCCACAGCCAAAATAGTCCCAAAATTTAGTATCAGTTCAGTTGCAGCAGTGGGAGCCACCGATTTGTTTTAGGTGTGGTCAACTAGGGCATATTGCCAGATACTATCCTCAGGGAGGCAGTGTGCCGAGCACGGCCGGTGCATCAGTTGTTTCACCGGTGCAAGACCGACGAGGTTATTAGCAACCAGCAGTGCAGACTTCTAGAGCGGCGAACAGTGGTACTTCAGTTCAGTCGGTACAGCAACCGACAATGTCAGGTTATGACAAACAAACCAGGATGATGCAGGGTCAAATGTATGCCCTTCTAAATCCTAGTTCTTCTAGGGCACCGATTGTGCCTGAGGATGATGCAGCTATTCTTTCAACGAGCAGAGGTACTTCTGAGTACGTAGATTTTGGGCCATTGTTCTTCTTGAATGTGGGAACATCATGTTTCTTCTTTTCGGCTGTTGTGCGGTTGGTGATGAACTCCGTGGATGGGGTGCTGTGTTGACACAGAAGTTAGTGAGGGTGCGCGGTTGGGATGTGTTGGTAGATCCCGTGTCTTTGAGGTAGTTAGTCGGTGTTTAGAGTATATGACCATGTTTGAATGTATCATAGGAGTGGTTTGGCTAACCACCTCTTGTTCCTGTGTCGGTTGCGATTGATGGGTTTATTTTCTTTTGACCTTGTATTGAATTTCGAGGACAAAATTCCTTTAAGGGGGTAGAGTTGTGAGACCCTAACCCGTTTTAATTTTTACGATGTTTTATGACGTGTTGTTTACCGTTGTAAATCAGTGTTGTGCATGTGGGAGTTTGATTTTATTTTTTAGTTTGGGTTATCTCCAAGCGTTGGCCGCTCAAGCGGTGGTCATGTGCTCGAGCGAGCTAGTGGCCTAGAGTTGGGTCGATGGGAGACCGCTCGAGCGGTGGTTATGCGCTCGAGCCGTGGTGTGGCAGAGTGTTATGTCAGTAATGGTCCGCTCGAGCGAGGCTTAAGCGCTTGAGCGATGGTGGCTGGCCATGAAAATCTATAAAGCTTTCTAAAATATCATTTGAGCCAAACAAATATCGTTTTGACAAAGTTTATTTTTTAAGGCGTCGAGTTTTTAACTCACCGAGGTAGGATCCTAAACTCTCATATCTTATAAGGGTGCTATACGAAATTGTGTGTACTTCTACCGTCTCAAAATGCTTGAAAAAGCGATTTATGTTTTGATAAATTGGGTTTTGGGTTTAAAACCAATTTTAATTGGTTTTGGTTGGATGGAATCGGGGTTTGAGGGTTCCTTATGAGGTCTCAGGGTAGTTGAGGGCTCAGGTATGTCTGTGGTTTTCGTGATATGCATGCTTGGTTGTTTTGAGAGGTCGTGTTGTGGCCTCGAGGGTTTGTTCATGTTTTGCTGTCATCCTCGGGTGACGTGGGTTAGTTTATCGTGGTGTTTAGACATCATTGGGTGTGTGGTGTATTCGGTTTTTAATTCCTCTTAAAAAGGTGGGTTTTGAAAACGACAGTGTTTTGACAAAACTTTTGAGAAAACTAGGTTTGAGGGTTTGGAGTTGGCCTTTGAGTTAGGTCTCATTTTGTATGTTGTTGATCGTCCGGGTGAGTTGACGGGTTGTTTGGGTGAGTAGACGTCGGGTAGTGTGGCATGTGATGTTGTGGTGGATTATGTGGCGCATGGCGTCGTTATGTGAAGTTATACATGGTTTTGTGCGTTTAGAATTTCAGTTCTATTTATGCATGTTGTAGGACGAATATGTGGTCTTTCTATATTTAGTTTTGGTTTTATGTATGCGTGGGTTGCTTGAGTTACCTGAGTAATATGAGTCGCGTGTAGCATGTGGCGTGGTGTAAGTACATGGTTGTGTACATTAATTCATTCATGCATATTATGGACGAAAAAGGGGTTCGATGGACGAAAAAGGGGTCTGAGGGACAGAAAAGTGGTCCTGACAATGCATGTGTGTGGGTATCCGAGAGACAAAAAAGTGGTCTTGAAGATGCGCGTGTGTGTGGGAACCTGAAGTTGAATGTGTTTCATGTTTTGCAAGAGTTGCGTGAGTTGTGTGGGTCTCCTATGTGGTACGTGACATGTTATGTGAGTCTTCGTGGGTTTAATAGAACTGTTGTCAGGGCTTGAGAGTCGGTTTAGATATGTATACTTGTGCTGTATACATACACCTATTTTCTTTTCTGGCTCGTTGGAGTCGATGGTTCTAGCTGTATTGCATGTGAGGCTCGTGGGAGTCATGGCTCGTTGGAGTCGATCTTTGCCTGAGTGGCATTGTACTATATATATATAATTTTATTCTAGGCTTGGGTGAGTCGTGATACAAAACTATTTTCAAATTGTTTTTTCGAGGCTCCTGTGAGTCGTGATCTAAAATTTTTTTTTAAAAATGTTTTCATCTAAAACTCATATGAGTTAAGATCTAAAACTATTTTTTCGGGACTCGAGTGAGTCGTTACATCAAACTATTTTCCTCAGGGGTCTTGTGAGAGTCGTTATACAAAACCATTTTTATGGCTCGTGTGAGTCGAAACGGCACATCATTTTTCGAGCATGTTTTGCTTATATTGCATGTTTGTCTAGTTTCTATTGATCTTTGGCTCACAGTGTGGGATTTAAAATGTTTTTTAGGTACCGGTCACGCAGGTTGATTCGGGGTTGCCAGTTGAGGCGGAAGATCTGTTCTCTTCCTTTTTGTTCTTTTGAACTGTCTGTTTATATGTTTTCCAGTGTTGGAACCATGTATTGTAAGCTTGTTTGGCGATTATATACAATGCATGTATATTTTATATTGAGAGAGTATTCTCGGGTTGCGTGCATGTGTGGTTGTTTATGGGTGTTTCACGTGACCCAGAGTTTGCGGTGTGACAATCCCTAACCCAACACTCGTGCTCTCATGCATCACATAAAGTTATGAAACTTTATATACGGGTAGGTTGCAATAATCCTAATTTGTTTAAAGATTCAATCAATTTCATCATTTGAATCCAACAACCCGAAAGCCACATTTTTTATGATTTCAACTCAAATCAAATCATAACTTCCTAAAATCATATGCTCAGTGTCTTCCAACGGTAGTGTTAAGATAGATCTACCACAAATTATATAAAAACTCAAGATCCAACATTGTTTGACATCAAACCCAAACCTAAAATTTCAAAAAAATAAGTTTTTCATGCTTTTAAGTAAATCCAACGAAAATACAACTCATAAACACACAATGATCAAGATTAGTCTTAGATTCTATTTATTTGATGATAAAACCTCAAGAACCAGCCCTAGCATGCTCTGACGACAAAGATCCCCAACCAACTGGTGAGAAATGAGCTTCTAATGCGTAGCTCCTATCAGGGTTATATACTAAAAATTATGAATTTCGTTGGTTTTAATATTTAATCTTAATGAGCAATGTATGCAATATTATTTCTTCAAATGTTATGCATAGTTATCATTTATTCTTTACAGTATTTAATCTGGTGTGTAGAGTTTGGCATGCACACAAAAGACCAGATTATAAATTCTTGTAGAATATAAGTTTACAATTCACAGTTTAGATGGAATTGAACAAACCATCGGTACGACTGTAGTACAAAGTTTTAGTAGATCTGCCACGATTACGGGAAACAAATAATAGCGTCGTCTATTGTTCCGACTCTCTATGCTAGTGCACTTTGTGTGTATTGAACTAGCCATATTTGAGTAATTAATTTTATACTGACTATATGAACTAATTCACACTCAAAAGTTATTATGAATGCTTATATTCTTAATTCTGAAATAATTATTATTTGCGTATATTTAATATTCGTTATTTTGATCATTAGAGGATGCGATCTTTTGTGGATCAATAGTCCCGATGAGTTGAATTACGGTATTAATTATGTGTAGAATATTAATTATTGACGAAATTCACATTCTGATTGTTCGGGATTGACAATACCCCTCTTAAAGAAGCTTATAAGTTTTGACTGGACTAAACTCTACAGGTGGATTTAATTATCCGATCGGCAAATAAGTTAAGTAGAAGGGCTTAAGGAATTTTAAGAAGCCAATTTAAATAAATTTTCAGTAATTAAATTAAATTGGCAAGTATCGAGAATTTTAACGAGGGGAGATGAATTACGCATTTAATAACAGGAACTCATTGCAATTGGTCTTGAGATTATGGCTAGAAATGTAGTTACAGTTCTTTAGTGGTATGAACCATAATTTAGTATTTTATGAAAATTACAAAAATCACTGTAAGGTTTTTATAATTTTAGAAACTATTGAGAGGTTTGCATATTTGTAGAAATCGTTGGAAAGGTATCTGAGTCACACTAGTAGTCTATGTCATAATTATTTCACAAGTCCCTGCTGTACCTTATAAATATGTAGGTAGGCCGAACCAATTTTTGTTGTTGTCTTTCAAGACTAAGATTGATCAGGTTCTACTGGTACCATTTCTCAAAAGATCGTAACCTACACTACATTTGGAAATCGCATAAAAAATACAGTAAAGCTTTGTTTGGAGTTTTAAGAAATAGAATCGAAGTTAAAGTTGAAGAAACGACCGAAAGATATCTAAATTAACTGTGGTGGCATGAATTTTATTTTGATCGCTTGACATCAAAAAGTTTTGTATTCAGAGCCTGTTTTAGCGATTGCCTGTCTAGTCTTTTTATTGAAAAATCATATTCAAATCAATGATATTGGTAGTTTTTCTCCAACAATTGGTATCAGCCCCGTTTTGATTATGTTTACAGTTAATCAAGGGGCCGAGTAGATTTAGAATTATGCTAACTTTGTTTTGTAGGCGTTCTAATCTCAGTTTTATGATTGTCATTATATTCATGTTTGATTGAATGTGTGGACGATGATTATAATTTAATTTTTAATCACGCGAGTTGATCGTGATAGTTTTAGGCTTTTTAGATCAATTGTGAGCCTTCAGGTTATAGGCTTTTGATGTAAAATTTTTTATTTATTTTTTAAATATTTTTTAAAATATTTAAGAGCATGTTTGAATGTGTAAGAACACAAAGAATGGATAGCGGCATAACTGATGGTTCTAGTGGTAGTTTTGAGCCACGAATCGTAGTAGTTTTTTCATGATTTTACAATAGATTTTTTTGGTAAGTTTCTACAGGTTTTATGCATTAAAAACAGCAAAAAAATAGATCCAAAAATAGCCAGAAAAAACAAGCAAAAATTGCCACTACTGGCGGCTTCGGATGCGGCGGTTCGAGGCCAGTATTGGTGGTTTTTTGGGACGATTTTGGGAATAGTTTTTGAGCAATTTTTTGGTAATAATAAAGCAATAAAATAGGCTGGAAATACAATTCAAACCAGTGAGAAAAAGTGCAACAAAGGCGGCACAAAAATAGCAGCAACAGGCGCAGCGACAGCGACTGTCCGGGGCTATTTCGGGGGTCGTTTTCGAGTTTGTTTGGAACTGTTTTTGAGGCATTCTTCAGGGCAATATGTAGCTATATATCAGTGTTAAAAATGGAAGGAAACAGGAGCAGGAACAATCACAAGATAGCAACAAAAGCAACGGTGATGGATGGTGCAGTGGTGGTGCGGCGGCACAGCCCTTCGGGGCTTACCGAAAGCTATTTTTTTGATGGGATATGAGTCGAGAAGTGTTGTATATCTATAACATTACGAATGGAGGAATCCTTGTTCAATTCTAACAAGAATAAGCAACTTTCTGCAGCAATTGAATGACTGAAAGCTTATCTTGATACAGAAACTCAAAACTCAACAGAGTTTTGCCTCGATCATAAAATCGGGTAATATTTATCTTCTTTATTTCTTTATATAAATTGTGTGGATGATAAATATTAATTTTATAATTTTTCTGTTTAATTTAATTAATTTGAAAAAATTTGATTTTAATTAATATTTTGTAAAGAAAAATAAAATTAATTTTTTTTTAATTAAATGAAAAAACTTTAGATATTTTATTTTTTACAAAATAACACATTTAAGATAATTTTTTAATAAATTGGTATCTTGAGAAAACGTAAAAATTAATTCCGAATTTTTAGATTAATTAAATAAAAAATATTTAATTTTAATAAATTGTTATTTTTTGAAAAAATGTGTAATAACCAGTACTTGAATGCTTTTATTTAATACCTTAGCTGTAAAGTAAAAGAAAAATTGTGCATTTAATTTTTTTTTACACATTAAAATACAGAAAAGATGGTTTGAAAAAAAAATTAAAATATTTCGGATCGTGTGATTTATCAAAATTAAAAAATTTATTTTAATTGAACAGTTTTTATAACCCTTAAAATATTTTAAAATACTAAGTGTGAGAAGAAATTTATTTACAAATAAATCTCGCGGTCTCCATTACCAATTTATAGGTGATGTTATTAATTCTGCGTGTTGGCAGTAAGGCCTTCCTCCCCATCAGATAGGTTCAATTGTGGTATCGCCGGTGCGAACCCCCTTCATAAATAATTTTGGGTAATTGTTAGTGTGGATCACTTCTTCATCTGAAGAGTTCATTGCGAAGCGATTGATTCGGAATTAGGTGGTGGTTAACAATTAGCTGTAAATAATAGTATTCTCTTCATCTGAGTCACTGCTATTATTTACTAGATTGAAACTATGTCAGCTATTTAATTTTACTTGGCATGGTCTGTTGCCTAGATAATAAAATTAATTAGAATTGGCATGTTTGGACAAACGATGGATAGTAGACGTCTTCCATTGAAGCATACTATTCACAGGGTACTAGGCTACTGGTAAATTTTTTTTAAATGGCAGAGGAAACCAATTTAAATTAAAATTTAAAATTTTTGCTCGTCATAATTAATGGTTTTTAAAAATGTGATTCTTAGGTTTTAAAATAGCTTTCAATCTACTCGTGACCATATTCAAAGAAAACAAACTTGCAGAACCAAAGTATGTAAACTAGTAAATGAACTTGGATATTGTCTAACTGCCGAGGAATACAAGTATGCATTATTTGAAATTTTTCCACCAGTACTTGATAAAGGGGCGACCGAACAGGAAACTCAAACTTATCAGAAGTGGTAGAAAGTTGATCAGATTGCTCGCTGTTACATTTTGACTTCTATATCAAATGTATTGAAGCATCAGCATCAGTCCATACCCAGTGCCTATGACATGATTATGAACCTCAAAAAAATATTTAGAGACCAAAATCGTGCTGCTAGGTAGGTGGCTATGAAATCTCTAATGAATACAAGCATGGCTAAAGGCACACAAGTTAGGGATCATGTTCTGAAGACGATCAGTCATCTGAATAAACTGGAGAACCTAGGAGCTGAGATTGACGAGAAAACATAGGTCGATTTCATACTCCAGTCACTACGTGATAGCTTTCAACAGTTCTGCCTGAATTATTCCATGAATAAGCTCAGCTTTTCATTGGCAGAACTTCTTAAAGAACATCAAGCAGCCAAGGGTGTTCTTAGGAAGCCAGGTACTGTGAATGTGGCTGAAAAATGTTCTTCCTCAAAGTCGAAAGGCAAGAAGAAGAAACATATTCAAAAATAGGGAGGCATAGATCCAAAAGCAGCTAAGGGGCCAAAAGCTGATGTGAAGAAGTTGAGAGGCAAGTGCTTTCATTGTAACCAGTTTGGGCATTAGAAAAAGTAGTGTCTAATTTTTCTCAATAAGCAGAACAAACAAGGTAAATTTTGTTCACTAGTGGTTACATAAGGACCCGGTTCTAAATCATATGATTAGTGATGGTAAACTGATAGGATCTTAGGTCATAGTAAGATTAAAATCTTAACATGATTAAAACCTAAGAATCAGATCCCGAGAATCAAAAATCCTAAAACAAAAAGGCAACCTTTTAACCTTGAAGATCATTAAGTTATCCTAAAAACACTCACTCAAAACCCTAAAGAGTTAAACTTAGAAATGAAACTCCGAGCCCCAAAACCCTTCTTAAGAAATACTGACCTGGCCTCCTAACCTTTCAAGGCCAATAATCTATGTGTGATGTCCTATCACAGCAAAACCCGACTTCCAAATCCAAATAATAAGAAAATCAAACCAAAGCCCCAACGTGAAAATAAAATTATACTCAAAGGTCTAAACCTCGTGACTTCCAATAATCACATTTCGACCCAAAGTCTTTAAGATAACTATACTTCCATCCTAAGACACCAAAGTTTATAGCAAGTTATTATTGCCATAAGAAGACACTTAAATCCTCATCCAGATTACACTCAAGAGTTCTTAAAACTCTTAGTATCAATAATTATATACTAGTCCCTCACGTCTTTAAAATTTCACAAAAATTCCTGAGATATTTTTCACCCATAATTCTCTACAACCAACATTAGTTAATATATATACATATATATATATGCTAAATACATATATGTTATGTGTGTAAGACCACCTAGGAGTATGTGCCAATTTTATTTTAATAAGATAAAATACAATATCTCAAATCAAATCAAATAAAATTTTAATTTTTAAGAAAAGATAATTATATTTTGAAGACTTCCAAAAAGAATAATAACATAGTATTAAATAATAAGAATAATAGAGGATAAAAAAATAGCCAAATAATAAATGTTTAAAATAATAACAATTATAATGTTTAAACTAATAATAGTATATAAAATATTAAATTATAAAATAATAATCTTACCACCAACTCACACACTTCCTCCAACAAAGTTATATATATATATATATATATATAGAAGTATATACATAAAAAGATCTCTATAACACAATTAGTAATGTCAAATCTCTACAACACACAATCACAATCTCCAATACAAGCTTATTATATAGACAAATATCTATATACATATAATAAAACAATCTCTACAATATACCTAATATAATAATCAATAAATAATTAAACCTCTACAATAATATAATAATCAACAAAGTATTAAATCCCTACTACACTAATCTCAATTTAAAATAATAAAAAAAGAGGGTAAAAATTAATTTTATTTTTTATATATATTCGTATTATATACATGTAGAAATATATTTATATATAATATTTTACATCTTTCCCCTACAATCTAATAAAATATTCAAAGAACAAAAGTAAAAGTTACTTTATGCATATAATAATCAAAAGACAGAAGTAATTTAATATATATATGAGTATTGATGCATATGTATATATATATATATATATATAAATATATATATATATATACTCAAAAGGAATCTCTACAATAATATTAAGAATAATAATAATACTAATAAACAAACCCTAGAGTGTAAAACAAGTAAGACCCAAAAGTAATTTTAGTACATACATATACAAACATACAAATCTCTATAAGAACCTTAATATTTTATTCAAAAGTGCACAACCCAATAAAATAGTATAATTTAATACTAACTTCTATGTTAATTTTAAAAAAAAAACTTAATACAAAACATAATAAATTAAATATTAATAAAAATAATGCTAAAATATGAAATTGAGTGTTAAAAAGTTAAATTTATCAAATTAAATTAAAAATAATATAAAAGTCATTAAAAATATACACCCAGTTACAAACTTAAATAAAAATTGAAATTTGGTCCAACCACCACAACAAAATAATGCTACAATTAAACTAAGATGTAAAAATAAAGTATAGCACCTAAAATTATATTAATTCAAAACTATAATATTCATATTTAAAAATATACAATAAATTAATTTTTTAACATAATTAGTAGACAATGTAGTGTATATATACCATTAATTATACAATATAAAAACACAATAATACAAATTTCAAACTTGGAGCCAAAAACCCCTTACATGGCCAACCAATGTGGAAAGACCTACTATCAACCTCTATTTTATTTGTTTGTGTCATTGCTTATCTTTTGCATGCACCACCATAGGCTCTAGCCACCACCCATGCCTTACACCCATCATGATTATGCTTTCACCAACATTTTCTATATCTACAAGCTCTTTTCCTTCTCTTTAGAAAAAAAAAAGAGAAAAAGAAGTTATGAGATTAAGAGAGATATAGAGAGAGAAAGTGAAGAGAAGGGTTAGAAATTCTAAAAGGTTCTTGGTGTTCTGAGTCCTCCATCAAAGTTCATACATCCATCATCCACCAAGCACATTCAAGATAGAAACAATATCTTTATACATTTATTTGTTATTTACAAGTCTCCTCTCATCTTTTAATCTCACCAAAACCAAGATCCATGCTCAAACTCATGAGATGTGGTCTTGAGGCTTGTTTTTGGTTATTTCTCTCCCTCCTCACCATCCACCACCTTCTTTTAATTCTCATCCATGAACATGGTATATAGCTCATGTATAAATCATATACATGAGAGATATAGCCATGAATGCAAAGGATATGGGCCAAGAGCCAAGAAAAACTCATGTCTTTTTACTTTTCATACCTGTCCAGAAAATTTTTTGTCAAAAATCTAATTTTTTCCATTTTTTTTAGTAATCTAGACTCATCAAAAAATTTTGAAATTTTTACTATAGTTTTATGAATATATTATTTACATGCATAGAGTTTCTTGAGGTCCAAATTGTTTTTCTTATTTTTCTAAAAATAGATAAGTAAAATGGGTTAAAATGGCTGTTTGGACATACCACTTTGAATCCACGCCATTTATTGTAAAACGAAACTCTCAGTATTAGTTTTATGTGGTTTGATAGATAAACATCTTATTTTTCTAACCCCACAGGAATTAACCCGTTTGCATGTGTATAGAGAAAATGGCAACGATTCTCCCAAAGTGTGTCAAATTTGGACACTGTTTGTGTCACGCCCCAAACACCAGGGTCACGCGAAAGCCCACCAAAACACTCATTTGAGAAAATAAAATTTTGGAGTTAGAACACCATCAACTATAAAATATTACAACATTTGGATAAAGGATCCCCAAGTTTATCTCTCATAAACAGAAATCATGCAAACTCATACATGAATAAATATATCGCCGAAAGGCGTACAAAACCAGGCTTCTAAAACAGGCATCACATGTATAAGTACATGTCCAAAATAGGAAAACTACAGCCAGCTCTCCATCACCACACGCCTCTAGGTCGACTCCATGTGGTTACCTGAAAATGTTTTTACAACAAAATCCCACACCGTGAGCCGAAACCCAATAGGAAAAGGCAATAAAGCTGTAAAGCAGGCTATGCAATTATACACACACGGGCTCAACCACATGAGCAAAAAAAAGGTTTTTATCTCAAAAATCACAAGTTTTTCATCTAAAAACTACCATTTTCATCCTTGAAACTATGCATATCATCGTGACAGATATCATGCCACAGTTAAGAGAAAGCAGTAAAACACAGTAATCAGAACATGATCTTTGTTCACCCGAATCATACAACCGGAATCAAAATAATATTTTTCCACTCGAAACACACAACTGAGAAAAATAAAACGGTAAAATAGTTTTCCTCCACTCGGGTCACACAGCCGAGGAGAACACAATAAAATGAGATCCTATGTGCTGACTCTGCCATACCAACAAAGGTAACAACTATAGACTCTCGTCTGTTACCCCAAACCCACAGGCTTAGTAACGACAAGTTCTATATGGAGTCACAACAATAGCGCCATTCACGGAGGCACCCGACGCCATTTACAGAGGCAACCGATAATCGCTTAATTTACGGTACCTGAATCCGAGGGAGCTAAGCACCCACACCCTCAATTTACGGGGACTAACCCGAAGAAACTGAGTACCTACACTACGCACATTTCTGAATTTGTACCGAGGAGCAATAGAAGCCTAACTCAATATACCCACTGTCACGGTACATCTATGGATAGCATTTAAAAGCCCAAAAAATAGTTTTACATCGCATGTATATAAAAGGGATCCAATCCATCGTCATGGAGATTTACAAGCATGTAACAACACTGTGTAACAAAACAGAGACTCAACCCCAAGGTTTAAACATGTAAACAGCATTTCATGCATTTCTACCCGGTGAAATGCAAATATAATTACATATATCACCCTTTTAACAGCAGTAGGTCTAGAATCCTACCTCAAAGAGCTAAAAGCTCGACGCCTCAATATCTAACCTCGCCGGAACGAGAATTCGTCCAGATGGATGTGAAGCCCATGTCGCCGACAACGAGTATCTGCTGTCTAACTGCGAAAAACTAAGTCCCAGGCCACCCGAAAGCTAGAGAGAAGGTGGAGAAAAGGAAGAGAGAAAGAGATTTGCTTGAAAATAGAAATTTTGAGCCTCAAAAGATATTTATTACCTTCTACATAAATTCGCGCCCAAGACCCACCGCTCGAGCGCCAAAGCACCGCTCGGGCGGACCCCATTCTGAGCCACGCTCTGGCACCACCCCGCTCGAGCGCACACCCACCGCTCAAGCGATCACATCTCGGACCAATACTCTGCCACCAGCCTGCTCGAGCGAGCTCCCCGCCGGTCGAGCGGACGTCACTAGGAGAGAAAACTGAAAAAGGCAACCAAAATCGAACCCCCGCATGCTTAACACGTATAGCCCCTATACAAAACATGATGTTCTACAAAGGAAACATAATCTATGCAACACAGAGATACATATATGGAAAGAAACATATCAACATATATAGAGATCTTGAAAAGAGACGGGTCCGGGTCTCACAACTCTCGCCTCTTAAGAAATTTTGCCCCCAAAATTTGCAACACGGTCACGAGGTAAATAGATCTGGGTATCTAGCACACATCCCAGACTCAAGCTCCCATGTCGCTTCTTCAACCCCGCGATGAAGCGACAGAACCTTAACATAAGCAATTTTCCTCCCCCGCAACACCTGCTCCTTTGTATCAAGAATCCTCATGGGGTGCTCCTCATAGGTGGCATCCTCATCAACCTGCGACTCATCCTAATCTAACACATGAGAAGGATCAGGCTCATACCTCCGTAGCATAGAAACGTGGAACACGTTATGCACAGATGCTAACTGAGGTGGCCAAGCTAAACGATAAGCAACCTCTCCAACTCTGTCCAAGATCTTAAAAGGTCCAATGAAACGCGGTGATAGCTTCCCGCTATAACCAAACCTCATTAAACCTCTACGTGGCGAGACCTTTAGAAACACATGATCTCCCATAGCAAACTCCAAAGGTCGTCTCCTCTGATCTGCATAACTCTTCTGGCGACACTGTGCCGTCAAAAGGCATTAACGTATCACTATAATTTTCTCCGTCGTCTCTCGCACCATGTCGAGTCCTAAGACTATGGTTTCTCCCACATCTGTCTAACATATTGGTGATTTACACTGTCTATCATACAAAGCCTCATACGGTGCAATCCCAATACTGGACTGATAGCTGTTGTTGTATGCAAACTCTGCTAACGATAAATGCTCCTCCCAAGAACCTCTGAAGTCTAGAACACAAGCCCTCAGCATATCCTCCAAGATCTGTATAGTCCTCTCCGACTGGCCGTCCGTCTGGGGGTGAAAAGCAGTACTGAACGTCAAGTTAGTACCTAGAGCCTCCTGAAGACTCCGCCAAAAGCGCGATGTGAAGCGCGGGTCTCTGTCAGAAACTATAGACACTGGCACTCCATGCAACCGTTCTATCTCTCTGGCATCCAATTGACTCAGTCTCTCCACTGAATCCTTCACGCGGATGGGGAGAAAGTGTGCAGACTTTGTCAACCTATCGACCACAACCCACACAGCGTCGTGTTCCCTAGGTGATCGAGGAAGTCCTAACATAAAGTCCATCGTGACGTTCTCCCACTTCCATTCAGACATTGGTAATGGCTGTAACAATCTGCCAGGCTTCTGGTGCTCCGTCTTTACCTGCTGACAGGTAAGGCAGCAAGAATCAAACTGAAGCACGTCCTTCTTCATTCCTGTCTAATAAAACTGACGACGTAAGTCATGGTACATCTTCGTGCCTCCTGGATGCACAGCAAGACGAGAATGATGACACTCACGTAGTATGTCCGCACGACATGACTTTGGCACAAATAACCTCCCTGCTAATCTCAGACTCAGATCTGATCCCACAACCCATCCTGCTGTATTCTCTCCACTAGCAACACGGTCCCGTATCATTTGAGCTTCCTGGTCCGTCTGCTGGATCTCTAGCACACGTGCTATCATTGCCGGTCGAGTAACTACTGAAAATAAGGTGGCACCCGTCACTGTCTTTCCAAGACACAGATCAAACTCTCCAACATCTCTAAGCATATCCCACTCACGTATAACTACAGAAGCTAACAACCCGTGAGATCTCCTACTAAGAGCATCTGCCACAACGTTGGCCTTCCCTGGATGATACTGCAAATCAAAGTCATAGTCCTCCAACAACTCCATCCACCATCGTTGGGGCAAATTCAGGTCCTTCTACGAAAACAAGTATTTTAAGCTCTTGTGATAAGAGAAAACCTCGAAATGCTCACCATAAAGATAGTGGCACCATGTCTTCAAGGCAAAGACCATGGCTGCCAACTCCAGGTCATGAGTCAGGTAGTTCTTCTCATGGATCTTCAGCTGCCGAGAATCATAAGTTACAACCTTCCCTTCCTGCATCAGAACACACCCAAGACCATCGTGTGAAGCGTCACAATATATTGTATACCCCAAGCCTCGCTCTGGGATAATCAACACTGACGCGCTAGTCAACCTCGTCTTCAACTCCTGGAATGCTGACTCACAGGACTCACTCCAAACAAACACAACTCCCTTTCGCGTCAAACGCGTCATCGGTAGAGTAAGTCTCGCGAAACTCTTCACGGACCGCTGATAGTACCTTGCTAAGCCCAAAAAATTGTGAATCTCAAAAACATTCTTCAATTGCTCCCAACTTGTCACAGCATCTGTCTTTGATAAATCCACTGATACCCCGTCAGACGACACAACGTGTCCCAGAAACCTCACCTCGGACATCCAGAACTCACACTTCTCAAACTTCGCATACAAGCGATGCTCTCTCAAAGTTTGTAGCACGATCTGTAGGTGATCCTTGTGTGCCTCCCTAGTGGGTGAATATATCAGAATATCATCCACGAATACCCCACTACAAAACTGTCCAAATACTGATGGAAGATCCAGTTCATCAAACTCATGAACGTGGCTGGCGCATTCGTCAGACCGAACGGCATGACATGAAACTCATAGTGACCATAGTGAGTCCGAAAGGTGGTCTTCACTATGTCCTCGTCCCTAATCCACAACTGGTGGTACCCCAATCTCAAGTTAATCTTTGAGAAGCAGCTCGACCCCTTCAACTGATTAAACAAATCATCTATCCTTGGCATTGAATACTTATTCTTCATTGTTACCAAATTCAGCTTCCGGTAGTCGATACACAAACGCAAGGATCCATCATTCTTCTTTGAAAAAAGAGCAGGAGCTCCCCACGGTGAAGTACTCGGACGTATAAGTCCCCTGTCTAGCAACTCCTGAAGCTGTACCTTGAGTTCACGTAACTCGGCAGGTGCAAAACGCTAAAACGGTATAGATATGGGAGCAGCTCCAGGAACTAGATCAATGGAGAACTCTACCTCACAGCTTGGTGGCAACTCAAACAGATCATCAGGAAAGACATCTGAGTAGTCACAAACCATCGGAGGTAACTCCGTGCGAACCCTAACCTCCTCATCCAAACTTGAGGGTTGAAAAGAGGAAACCCAAGTTTCCCTGGTTTCGTACAGCACCCGGTATAAACCTCAAACCCTCATCCTAGTCTCCCACAAAGCAAAAATAATCTCCCGTCGGTGTACAAATCATTACCCTCTGTCGATCGCAATCGATGAAGGCATAATAGGTGGTCAGCCAATCTATCCCTAGGATGACATCAAACGTGGTCATGTCTAGAATAACAAGGCCAAACTCTAAGCAACGACCGGCGACCTCCAACACGCAGGATCTATAGACAAGACTCAACTTCACACTCCCACTGACTGGGGTCTCTACACTCATAGTGCCACCTAACTAGTCCATTTCTAACCCCATAGAAGATTCAAATGCAGACGATATAAACGAATGTGATGCTCCGGTGTCTATGAGGACACTGGCCCATGATCTATAAACTAGAAAAGTACCTCGAATCATGGAGGTGGTAGCAGCAGCATTGGGCACAACTAGTGCTCTGGATGAACTAGGATCTGCAAGCACTTAAGCTCTGGCCTGTCCACTGTGGCCCTGAACTGTCGACTGTCTGCCTGATTGTACCAAGGCACCCCCTTCAGCGAACCGAGATAACTGGCGTCCCTGGACGGATGGAATAGCAGGTCCTCTAACTGTGCTTCGCATGCTCCCTCCTCCGGGATAGTCCCTACGGATGTTCCCTGACTGGCTGCACTCATAACATACCACTGGCTCTCTCTCCTGCGCCTGCAACTGAACTGGCGCTGGACTCCGACACTCTGCCGCACGATGCCCTAGTTGCTGGTATCTAAAACAAACAAACTCCCTCCTCTACTTCGACCTTCCCGTTGAAGCCATGGGAGGCAAAGATGCAGAAGACTGTGGCGGATATGACCCCACTGGATGGGAACACGGACCAGATGTCCATTGGCGCTTGTTCTCTCTACGCTCCTGAGACTGTGCATGTCTCCCGTCCTGCTGACCTCGACTGTCTCTGTCTCTGTCTCTGCACGTCTCATTCAAAGTGTCCTCCACTTTCATGGCCATTTGTACCAGATCTGTGAAGACCTGCATCAGAAATGCTACCACTCTATCTCTAATAGCGGGCCTCAAACACCTCTCGAACTGCTTCTCACGAAACTCATTAGTGGGCACAATCTCCTGTGCAAATCGGGATAGGCAAGTAAACTCAACCTCATACTCAATCACAGTCATCGTTCCCTGAGTCAGAAATAGAAAATCCTCTCTGTAGCGTTCCTCAATGTCGCCAGAAAGTATTTCTCCATGAATACCTTTGTGAATGCCTCCCAAGTGCCTACCACTGTGGTCTTGGCGAACTTCCACCACATATGAGCACTCCCTCTCAGCTGGAAGGTGGCACATATAACTCTCAGATCATCTTCCTCAATCTGAAGCGAATCCAGAATCCTGGTAACCAGCTCCAGCCACTTAGTGGTAACCGTGGAGTTGGGATCCCCGAAAAAGGTAGAAGGGTCCAGACGGCGAAACTCACGCATCGCGACCGTCGCCCTCAGCTCGGGTACACTCTCCCTTCCCCTAGTGGCCT
>JAULJZ010183285.1:0-22097 GCA_032270985.1 Heliamphora pulchella | reverse complement strand
AGCCAAAACCATAATCTAATTCAAGTTTTCATTGAGACTTGGTTTGTTTTAGTATTTTTTATTTAATTTCAAGTAACATGTTGTTTTATGGTTGAAATGTCAAGTTAGTAGTTTAATTGAAGAGTTTGGGAAAATTGGTTAAAGATCCCATCCATCTCATAATTTATTGGAATGGTCCTATTAAAAATTGGGTAAAGTTGAGTAAAATTGAGTAAAATTGTTTGTGCCTTAGATCCAATGAGATAAAAGGATTGTTGGTTAGAGAAATGATGAGTTTGAAAGAAACTGAATAGAAAATACTTTACCAAAAGTTTATGTTAATGCATAATCGAGCATGGTATTAAAAGAGATAAATGGAAGCAAACTTGAGAATTGGGAATTGATGAAGATAAAAGATTATTTAAACTTATGAAAGAGAAACAAATAATGGGAACCAGGATTTAAAGCGTGTGTGTGTGTACTTAATGAGAAATAGTGATGGTTACACAACCGGCATTGTGGTGATGTCGATTTGGTATTAACGTAATGAATTAAATGATGACAATGTGTATAGTATATGAAAAGGTTTACTTAAAAATTATTGAAATGGATGGAATATTGGTTGTGATTTGATTTTGGGATGTGGATGAGTTGATATCTTTCATAAAACTTAAAAGACGCGTGTTATTGCTCGGATATGAAAACAATTTGAAAGGTGATTACATTACAGCATAGTCACTCACACCTCACATATCTGTATTGTATCATATTTAGTCTTTATCCTATGAGTTTCGGCTCACGTATGTTGAATAAATATTTTTTACAGGTTTAGATTATCATGAAATGAAGAATAAATACAGGTTGGGATATTGAAGAATGTTTTGAGAAAGAAAGGAGCAAATCTTTACTTTTGATTTAAATATGTGAATCATGTAAATAATTTCAAACTCTATGTATTTGTCTCAAAGTCTTGTTTTGAGAAATTTTATGAAAATTATGAGATTGTCATGGATGAATGTAATTAGTAGATGAATCTAGTAAAAATTCATGTATAGTTTGATTCTCATGGAGATGAATACAATAGAATAGAAATGAAGAATGTTAATCATTATGTAATTTAATCTGTGAGTGTAAGTTGATATCCAGGCTGTGCCTGAGTATATACTTTGATTTGAGTTTGACAGGTTTATAGGTAAAATTTGGGATAGTCTGAAAAATAAATGAGATTTTGCCAATTTTTTTGAAAAATATACTTAGAATATTTTGGAGTTTGAGATAAGTGTTAACCTTTAACAAACTAAATTCAAGAGAATATTATTAAAGAAGTTTTGGTAATAGGTGGAAAGAGTTATTGTGTGGGGATCACGTGTCTCGGGTCGAGGGCGTGACAATTTAATTAAACTATTATATTTTTTGACTCGTCTCATAGAGACGAGTCAAAAAAAAAATTTCTTTTTTTATCAAAATATAAAAAGAAGTTCAGAAAAGACAAGAATAAGTTAAAATAAGCCAATAAGTCAAATTTTATGTTACTTATTTTTATTTTTAGTAGATTTTTTCATCTTTTGATCATTTTTTTTTACTTTTTAAGTTCATCTCATTGAAACGATTTGAAAAAGTATAACAAATTTAGTCAAAAGATAACAAAGTTCATAAAAAACAAAAATAAACAAAACTCTCAACATTTAATCCAAACATGGCCTTAATGTAGTTTTGTTTAATAAGGTAGCTAAACTGCCATATTAATCATGGCCCAATTGGTAACTAGTTTAAAAATTAGATTTTTTGTTTTTTGTTTTTTTTGTTTATTTTTTTTGCGTTTTTAGCTAAAAACTTAAATTGAGTTTAAAGTAGATTGTTTGGTAATTTAGTTTTTAAGCTAACTTTTTTTTAAGTTAGTTGTTTATGTAAAAAGTTAATTTTTTTGCTTTTTGTTCAAAGTTGACATTTTTATTCTTTTATATATTTAATATTAACAATTATATGAGTTGGTAGTGGTAATAAATAAGTTATGAATAAATGGTATTATTGTATTTTCAAAATGGTGGGAATTTATATTTTGATTTGACTTTTGACTTTTTAATTTTTTTGCTTTTTTACAAATGAGCAAAGTTCGTTTTTTGGCATTTTTAACCAAAAAAAGCCAGCTAATCAGGCCTGAATAAGAATTTGGTTAGAATATATATGATTGGATATTTTTCAGTATTGCATAGTTTGCATAGTTCTATTTTTGTTTTAAAAAATATTGCTGGCAGAGTTGAGATTGATTGTTCTATCATTTTCTTACTATTAATTTATTTTGGGTTCAAGATAGATTCACTTTAATTTATTTATTTTATTATTATTAGTGTATCAGTTGTGTTGGTCATACGTGCCAAAAATCAAAGTGTCTGAAAAAGTATATTTGTTGTAAAATAAATAAATTGGGATGAATGGCAAACATTCATTTAAAAAAATATATGATTTGTTTAGATAATTAACAATATTCGATCACTTTACTATTTTACATAAGTGATCTAAACAGTTAAAGTGGACCCATCTTGAGTTTATAACTTGCCAAAAAAAGAGCAATTCAAAAGACCGAAGAGAAGCTATACTGTCAAAAACTCGAGGGGTTTTGGTGAAGCGTGTAGTCTTTATACAATCTTTTTCTCTAATCTACCATGTTTCTGCTTGCCATTTGATCCATATTTCTCTTCTTCATTTTGATTTGGAGCTTTACTTAGCTCGCTTTGCCCGCTTGGGATAAATTTTAAGACTTTTTCTCTTTTTTTTCTTCTAATTTTTTTATTTTTATCTTTAGATTAATTTCTTTTATTTTTTGGATCATCTTCATAAGAGAATTCGTAGAAGTAAAAAAATAAAAATAAAAATAAAAAATGACAAAATTTACTTAGAGGTTTACATATCACATGAAGGAAAAAGATGTTACTAACACATGAAACATAGCAAACAAGCCGTAATTAGAGAGACACAAACATAGTTGTGTGTATTATTTGTAAAATACTAAACAAGTTCCTCAACTAGACTTCAGCTTTTGGACTCCATCTTGATTATACACTATGTTTTTGAATTGTAAAATGTTGGGCAAAATGGATTCGAAAATATAAATAAAAATGCCAATAACGTACTGTTAAACAAAATAGAAAAAACAGAAAACTGTGAAGTAAAAGAAGTTAAAATAAATTCTTATAAACAGTCGCGAAAACCAAAATAAAACAAATGATCGAAGCTAGCGTTGGACGCTATTTCCTTAAAATAGATTCATCCCCCCACACAGGTGCTAATGGACTTTAAGAACGTCAACCTTATAGGATACAACGATCAACACCTGGAGAAGAAGCACTCCAATCTACAGGTACCGCGAACCGTTCAGTGTTTGTACTTTCTGATTCTTTAACTTTGCACACACAATAAATGCTTTGATAGGAAGGATATTGGATGCCAAATTTCGTGCAGAATGATGGTTATATATAGCCTAAGAGGTGACTATTCGAAACAGTCATTGCACCTGTTCAGAACTAATGCAACTTTTCGTTGTTGGCGCTTAAGTGCTCCGCGAGCGCTATATTTTGAAAATTAACCGTTGGGGCTTTTGACTCGTTGGGTAAACGGTAACTGAAATTAAATTTGAATTTTGAAAATTTTATTTAAATTAAAATTCAAATAAATTTTCTCAAAAAATATATAAGCTACTCGGATTAGGTCGACCCACGACCCGGATCTGGCCGAGCTAGGCTCGGGTGGCCGGTCGATTGGACGGACAGCGGCGGTAGTGCACGCGTGCGTGTGTGAAATGGGTCGAACCCACCGTTAGGTAGGTCTTTTCTCATCCACAAAATTGGGTACCCTCAAGAGACACTCCTCTTAGTCCAACTCTAGCTTATTTATACCCACTAAATTCCTCAAGAACTTTCAATGTGGGATTGAAGTTACACACTTTCATTAAACCCAACAAAACCCATGTTCAAGCAACGATTTTGAACATCGATTTCTCATTTGCCTCTTATCGGATTTGAGAAAATAAATATACGTCGTTTATTTTCTCGCAGAGGAGAACGCGTATCACTCGGAACCCAACTCAAAAGACGAATGGGTCCCACATTTATTTTGGTCCAAAGTTTACCAAAAATGAGATTATTAAATTCAATTTTAACAGTCCCTCACATAAATGAGAAATGGACATAAATCCAATGCATATGCAAATGCAAACACACAATAGAGAGTACAAACAGAAATCTCCTGTGTAGAGATAGGTAGCTTGTGGTTTTAAACATTTCCTTGTGAAAGTCTATCGAATTTACTAGCTAATCAGTGAACATGATATTTTGAACTGTTCAGCCGTTTGTATAAATCAAGACAATAGAAAATCACATAAGATATTTCCACACATCGTTTGGTTCTCATGGCTGTGTTCATTTTGGCCCTAAACAACCTAGGATTCATGAGTGCTCTAGAGAAATTTAGGCTTATCATTCTTATAGAATTGGCTCAGTTCACACTCACATAGGTGATTTCTTATTAAGAGTATCCTGTAATACTCCACTTGAATTTTCAAGATATAAGAATCATTAAAAGTTTAGCTTATCCTGAACTAGCTGCAGGTATCATAGTGTCATCATAGAAATGGGTAGGAGGGATTACCTCCGCTATGATCCTCTTGAGTCATTCACAACTTAGTTGTCTCTTTGAACCTAGATTTTGGCATCTCTAGTCAGCTAGGTTGGGTGTTTGTTATGACAACTCTTTAAGTTATTATAGGCGTTAAACCCATTCCCCTCGATGATCGACAAACTTGCTCTCTAGCTAAACCTTTAGTTAGCGGATTCGCGATGCTATCCTTTGACTTTATATAGTCTATTGTGATAACTCCATTAGAGAGAAGTTGTATGATGGTATTGTGTCTTCAACAAATATGTTGAGACTTACCATTATACATATTACTCTGTGCCCTTTCAATTGCCAACTGGCTGTCGCAATAAATACAAATTGCAAGCACATGTTTTGGCACATTGGAATGCCCTCTAGAAATTGGCAAAGCCATTCTGTTTCTCCTCCTGCTTTATCTAAAGCAATAAACTTAGCTTCCATTGTGGACCTGGCGATACACGTTTTCTTAGAAGATTTCCAAGACACTGTTACATTAGCCAAAGTAAAGACATATCCACTCGTGAATTTTGAGTCTTTGGTATCAGATATCCAATTCGCGTCGCAGAACCCTTCTACTACACCTGGATATCTCGTATAGTGCTGTCCATAGTTAAAGGTGTATCTCAAATATTTTAGTAACCTAACTATTACCGTCCAGTGATTTATCCCTGCATTACTCGTGTATCTACTCAATTTATTAATAGCACACGCAATGTCCGGACGAGTACAATTAATCACATACATTAAGTTGCCAATAATTTGGGAATACTCTAGTTGAGATATGCCATCTCCAGTATTCTTCGATAGGTAGAGGTTTAAGTCTATAGTTGTTCTCGTTGGAATATTATCATATTTCTTGAATTTTTCAAGAATCTTCTCAATATAATGAGATTGAGACAACACATATCCTTCAGATGCTCTAAAAATTTTAATTCCTAGTATAACATCTGCAACACGCAGATCTTTCATGTCAAACTTATTATTTAACATTCTCTTGGTAGTTTTAATATCTTAATTATTATTAATAATAAACATATCGTCAACATAGAGACAAACAATGATATATCCCTTTTCTATCTTTGAAATAGATATACTTGTCACATTCATTTATTCTGAATCTATTTGACATCATTACGTTGCTAAATTTTTCATACAATTGTTTTGAAGCTTGCTTGAGACTATACGAAGATATTACAAGCTTATACACTCGCCTTTCTTTCCATGGAACCACAAAACCTTCCGGTTGTTCCTGTTGGGGCAAACTACCAAGATCTTAAGATTATGTCTATGATTTTAGTCAAAAAATATTCAGACGAGCAAACACCGAAACAAATTCCAAATTAAAACTTTTTGATATCGAATATTCAAAATAAAATCCGTAAATACTCCCCAAGTTGGATTTAGGAATATACCTTTCGAAATCTAGTTGGATGATTTCGGTTGCTGCAACAATTTTCAGCCAACGACCCGCCGCAGTTTTTTACTTCTAATTAAATCTCAGACACAAGCCTTCTTCTGTATTCTCGAATGCCAAATACGAACAAAGTATGAGTTTTGATCTATCGTGTTCTTCAAAACCTTCTTGATTAGGCTTAGGATTTTCAAAGAACATGAAAATCCTATCCACCTAATCACTGATTGAATAATATGAAAATTATGGCGTTAGATTTTATAGCAGCATATAAATAAGTTACAGCAATGACCTGTGGAATAAATAAGACATGTTCTTCCAATGTAATTATGAAATATGCCTAAACCCAGAAGCAATTTCATAAAAACATAAATTATAATTCATTTCATTAAAGAATTATAATTGTACTCCCAACCTTATTATCAAAATCGTAGTATTCGAGCTCATGTTATTAAATGATTATTTATTCTCCCCACGTTAAGATTTTCAATACCCGCTGATTAAATTAAATTACTGACAATTATATTTAATCGACTTCTTAAAATAAATTCCTTAAGACCTCTCACTTAATTTATTTGATTGCTGGATAATTAAATTTACCATCAGGGTTTGGGTCTATCAAAACTTATAAGCTTTCTTAAGGGGGTATCGTCAATTCCGATCTTTTGGTACATGAATTCTTTCAAGAATTAATATTTACCATATAATCAATATCGTCATTTAACTCATCGAAATTATAGACTCATAAAAGATCGCATCTTTTAATGAATCAAAACAACGAATATTAAATATACATAAATAATAATAATTTTAAAATTAAGAGTATAAACACTTATAATAACCATTGGGTGTGAATTAATTTATATAGTCAGTATAAAATTAATTACCTCAACGTGGTCTTATTCATTACACACAAAGCGTACTAGCACATCGAGTTAGAACAAGAGGCAACACTATTATCTGTTCCCAGTAACCAAGACAGGTCTACTAAAACTTTGTACTACAGCCGTACTGATGGTGTGTCCAATTTCATTTAATCCGTGAACCAAAACTTATATTCTGCAAGAACCGATAATCTGGTCTTCCGTGTATAAGCTAAACTTTACACACCAGATTAAATACTGTGCAGAATAAAAGACACTCATGCATAAAATTTAATAAATAATGAAATGCGTATATTGCTAATTAAGATTCTTGTAAAATGAAAAAAATAATTTTATTAAAAAATAAAATAAAATACAAAAATCCAAAATCATAATTTTAGTATACAATCAGAACAGTCTTCCATTTATACTCAAAATCATGCTGCTATACTTCTGATTCCTATGCCCTCTACATAATTATCAAAAATCTTAGCTGGTAAACTCTTTGTAAAAGGATCTGTAAGGTTGTCTCTTGATGCAATCTTAGTCACAGCTACATCACCTCTTTGTACGATCTCTCATATCAGGTAATATTTACGCTTGATGTGCATAAACATATATCTCAAGGTAGACTTTTGGAAATTCTTATCTGACTAAAACGTCCGAGTCTGTGTACCCTAAAGGTATTAAACCATCTGCCTAGTAAACCAACATATAATTTTTAGTCATTTTCGGGTACTTGATTATATGTTTTACTGTTGTCTAATGCTCCTGCCTCTGCTTAGACCGATATCTGCTAACCATGCCAATGACAAAATAGATGTCGGGTTTAGTACAAATTAAACATTGCATACATGAGGCATCCTACTGCTGAAGAATAAGGAGCCGCCTTTATCTTCTCTATCTCATTTGGCGTCTTAGGACACTGATAATTGGATAGAGTGATTTTATACCTGAAAGCAATAAACCATTTCTTAGAATACTGCATGCTAAAATGAGCAAGGACTGCATCGATATAAGTTGCTTGTGATAAGCCCAACATTCTTTATTTTCGATCTCGCACAAGCTTATTCCTAAGGATGTGAATGGCTTCTTCTAAGTCTTTCATATTGAACTGGCCAGATGACCATATTTTCACCAAAGATAACACCCTTGAAAAAGCTAAAAGCCAAATGATTGAGCTTAGAGGGGGGTGAATAGGCCAATAAAAATTAATTTTTTTAATAAAAGTTTTTGATTCTTTTAATGACAACGATAAAAATAAAAAACACATTCACCAAAACACAAGAGATTTAACATGAAAACCCTAGGGTATACGCCCGGGATAAAAACCATGGCACCTACACACAAAATAATTCACTATGAATCAATAAGGGTACAAGAAACACAATGAGAAAGAGATTACAACCATTACTCCAATGTAGACCTAACTCTGCTTCTTGACTTAACTCCCCGAGCACCTTATCGATTCCATAGCAACCACGAGCTCAACGACCCGATCTCCATTTGATGACGGCTCCGAGTTAACTCAGCTAAGTGTGTGAATGATGTGAAAATGAGTGTATATGAAAAATGTGATTTTATGGAGAATACACAATCTAAGGTGTTTGAAACACTCTTGAATGCACTTAAATACACTTAGGTTGCTACAAAATGGAGTAAGAATGAAGGAGTAAATGCTATGCACTTAGAGAGGGAAAGTAACCTCCTTAAATGTTCAGAAGACACTCCTTAAACCTAATAGACAAAACTGTTAAGCTTAAATACCAAACAGGGCTCAACTAGGATTAGTTGATGAAATAAGTATGGGCGTTCAAGCACCTAGCGAGTGCTCTGTGAGCTCGCATTGGCGCTCAAACGCCAAGCAAGCGCTCTGCGAGTGCATTGACTCATTGTCCAAAAGGACTCAAGCGCTTTGTAAACGCCTTCAAGCGCTCTCATGAAGCGCTTGAGCGCATTGAGAGCGCTAAGTGAGCGCTGCCCTCTGGAAAAACGAGGGACACCAGGGGCGCTCACTAGAGCACCTAGTGAGCCCCCTAAGAGTGCTCAACACTAGAAAGGTGGTCAAAGGGGCACTCAAGCGCCAAGCGAGCGCTGCTCTCTGAAAGAGAGGAGCTCAAGCGCTTAACGAGCGCTAAGGGGCGCTCAAGTGCTCTGTGAGCACTCTGCAAGTGCCAGTGAGGCTTAAACCCCAAGCAACCCTAGAAACCATGCATGCAAACATAAAAAGCTTTTTATGCAAGATACAAATTAAACATGCAATGATTGTGTACAAGTGAGACCATATACCTTGTTGGGGTTGTCGAATGATGTCTAGCAAGAACACTGGTGCTAAGTCCGATGGTGAGGAGAGTAGAGACACTAGACAAACCTCTCGATCATACAAAAAATAAAATAGGAGTACAGACTCCGATAGTTTTGTCGAAGACCAAAAATAGCCAACTATACTAACAATCTCCCCCTTTGGTATTTTCGGGACAAAACCCCATAAAAATACAACCGACTCAATACATGAAAAGAACTAGATACAAAGAGATCCCCAAACTCTTAGAAACCTAGAAACTAATCATGAGGCATAGAGGCCGCATAACCTGTAGAAAAACTACACATTAACGCTAACAAAGTAAAGAACAATAACATGATATTGAAAGCATGGCTGAATGTGAGACCCTGACCCATTTTCTTTTTTAGCGTTTTTTAACGCGCGTTTAGTGTTTTTGTTGCAGCTTGTTTTTATGCGTTTTGATGCATGATCAGGCTTAGATATGCATGTGGGGTTGGCTCCCAAGGCCGTTGGGCGTTGCAGTGCGAATTTAAAAAAAATAGAAGATATTTTCGTGGCCTATAAATATCTAGCATTAGATATTTTCAAAAGATATTTTTAAAATTTTTCAGCTAAGTTTCTTCCTTTTTCTCTTTGCTTTCTCTCTAACTTCTTGGGGGCCCGGGCCTCAGTTTTCGACGATCCAATAACGTATCCTTGTTTTTGGCACGGTGGACTATGCGTTCATCCGGACGAAATTTTATTTTGACGAAGTTTAGTTTTTGCACGTGGTTCGAGGTGTCGAGTTTTTAACTCAACAAGGTAGGATCCTAGACTCTCATGTCTTATAAGGGTGCTACGTGTAATCGTGCATGTTTTTACTGTCTTGCAATGTATGAAAAATGACTTTTGTTCAAAGGTCAGGTTTTGGTTTAAAACTATTTTTCAACATTTTTGGTGGTTGGAATTGAGTGTCGGGTGTTCCTTTTGGGGTTTGGGTGTTAGGCTTGGGTGTGTGTATGTCCGAGGGTGTTGAATGGGAGTTTGGAGGTTTTGATTTGAGGTTTGGAGGGTGAAACCATAGCTTGGAAGCTGTCTTTGCCTAAGGTTAGTCGACTGGATCGAGGAGATCAGTCGACTGGATCTTGGTTTTTGAGGTTCAGTCGAATGGACTTGGGAGGTCAGTCGACTGGAATGGATCTATCTTTGGTTTTTAGTTTCTAGTGTGTTTTCAGTCGACTAGAGGTGAAGGTCCAGTCGACTGGGGTTCTGTGTGTTGTTTTTGTGGTTTGGTCGTTGGGTCCTTGGTTTCCAATTGGGTTCCGATGGTATTCAGTTGATTGGTAAATGGGATTAGTCGACTGAAATACTGTTGGTTCCTTTTTAGGGTTCTGTTGGTCGGGTTGTGGCTTCGTGGTCATGTCATGGCTACGGGTGATTGTGTAAGTGGCGTCCTCGAGGGTGTCATGCATTGATAGATGCGGGTGTAGGTGCATAGTTTGGGTGCGTGGTGTTTGTTCTTCGTTGGGTGCGGGGCGTGTTTGGGCCCGTGGTTCTTTTTGGGAAAAGGTGTTGGTTTGTGAAAGTCGGGGTCTTGTGGGTTTGGTGTTGGCCTTCGGGTTAGGCTTGGTTTCGTAGGTTATTGGTTGTTCATGTGAGTGGATGTCGGGTTATGTGATGAATGGCGCCATGATGTGAAGTTTATACGTGGCTTATGCATTTATAACTCTAGTTTTATTTATGCACAATGTAAGACGGAAATGTGGTCTTACGTGATGTTGAAATGTAAGACGAAAATGTGGTCTTATATGATTGTTTTTAAAACATAAGACTGAAATATGGTCTTATATGATTTTGATACGATATTAGCTCTAGCTGACGATGGACGAAAATGTGGTCCAATGAATGTTAGTCCTGGCTGACGATGGACGAAAACGTGGTTCGATATATGTTAACCCTGGTTAATAATGCATGTGTGTGTGTAAATCGGAGGGACAAAAACGTGGTCCTAACGATGCACTTGTGTGTGAGTATTTGAAGGATGAAAACGAGGTCCTGAAGAGGCATGTGTTGTGTGTGTTGCGCATGGTGCGTTGGGTGAATTGTATGGATTGCATGAGTTATCTTCAGTTGTTGATTTGTTGTCAGGTCTTGTGAGTCGGTTTAGATATGTATTCATGTGCTACATACATATACCTGTTTTCTTTTGGGACTCGTGCGAGTCGTGCTATCAAACTTGTTTTAAAACTATTTTTGACTCTGGTGAGTCGTAATCTAAAACTGTTTTTAAACTGTTTAAAGACTTGAAAGAGAGTCAAAAACTGCACCTCGTTTTCTTAGCATGTTTAGCTTGTATTGCATGCTTGTCTAGTTTTCATTGAGATTTGGCTCACGGTGAGAGATTTAAAATATTTTTCAGGTACCGATCATGCAGGTTGATTTGGAGGTGTTTGAGGGGCGGAAGATCTGTAGTCTTCCTTTTTGCTCATTTTGAACATGTATACTGTAACATATTTTTCGGTGTTGAAATCGTGTAGAGTAAGCCTTTTGGGCGATTATATATACAATGCATGTATGTTTTGAATTGAGAGTGTATTCTTGGATTGGGTGTTATGTTTGGTTACTTGTGGGCGTTTCATGTGATCCGGAATTTGGGGCGTGACACTGAAATAGTAATCATACATACAATATGACATATATGTAAAATGTAGATATCACAAGCCATGATGAGACCAAAGATCATGTATATATAAATCATCGCTCCACAAAACAGCAGTTTAAGTACATGGATACAAAAATGATAAGTTGAGAACAGCATACATCAAAAGAAATACATCAAGCCTATCTACGTACATAAACTGCTACATCGTAAATAAAAAGAACTATAAAGATAACTTCTCCCCTTTTTTGTCACGGAGACGCCAAGGGAAAAAATAACCCATCAGAGCTAGTCCTCATCGGGAGGAGCCTCGTCATCAGTGGTCGCGTAGTCCTCGTCGAACCACTGCTACGTGCTAGCTGAAGTCCGACAGAAGCTAGTTGCTCCTAGAAAGCAACGAGCGTCCAATCGTGAGCGCCCAACCTGGCCTTGAAGCGAGCGAGGTACTGAAGCACTTGAGCCATAGGGTCAGCAGTAGGATCACCGGCAGGAAGAGCCACCAGCAAAGGCGGTAGAGGAGCAGAAGATGAGGACGTGCCAGCTGCAGAACTAGATGCAGCGACCGGGGTATGGGCAACAGGTGGTGGATCGGCAGCAAGTAAAGGAGGAGCTGGAGCAGTATGAAGAGGATAGAAGGTAGGGATAACTGTTGGATACTCTAGAGGGACACGCTCTCCAACTGGGGTGACAGAAGGATCCACGTCTAGATATGCGTCACTAAGACTCTCAGTTTACAAGGATGTGTCACCCTTGGGGTAGAGCACAGGCTTCCTAGGGATGGTCAGAACAGAACGAGACCGGCATAATCGAATGATGAGGGTGCAAAAAGGAATGCCTTCAGTACCCGAAGGGTGTTAGGCATAAGACTAGATAATGTACCAGACGTGATAGGGCAGGGTGATGGAAGGAGATAGAACTGGAGCCATGGACGAAACACCGGATCAAACTTCGAAGAACGTGAAGAACATGAAGGAGATAGAGGAGAAGAGAGAGAGAAATCTAGAGAGAGAAGGAGATGAATGAGAGAAAATGAGGAAGAGGAAGGAACGCCGCCCTTAAATTCATAATTCTAATTAGTTTAATAGCATTTTTTTTAAAACCTTTTATTTTTGGTTAAATATTCTTTTGTAAATTTTCTTTTGTTTCAACCGCCCACTTTGAACCCGGCGACCGCCAACTCCAATTAGCCTGACGTGTTCCAAAATATGTCAGCATTTCATTGGTTGAAGAATTCTTTAAATATCGTACCCCTGGTACATTTTTCAAAGGATAGATTTAGAGTGAAAGGTACTCTGCTGAAGTATCGAGAGAGTATGAGCCCCGACGCTGTGGCGTTGGGATTTTGGAATTTTTGAAAAAGGTCAAAAATAAGAAAATTCAAAGATATTTAAAAAAATATATATTTTAACACTTTGAAAGTCAAATTTTGAAAAATTCATTTTTGTTGAAAATAGAGTCGCTACTTAATTTTTGAGAAAAACTAAGAAAAACAAAAATGACTACTGATCTTTAAAACGTTTAACCAGAGAAAAAGGGTTCGGGGGTTAAGGTACAAATTGGAGAAGGTGTTTGGCACCCCGTTTGCCCAATCGTAAGGTTGGCCTCTACTAATTATCATTGGTTCTTTAATAAGATTTCTCAAATGCATGCAAATAAAGAAAATTAAGACAAAAAGGGAACATTCAAAATCAAATAATAAAAATACATAACTAGGTATATAGAATGCCAAATAAAACAAGTATAAAAAAAAATCCTAAGTCCTACGGCATGTAATTTCTAACTAAAGGATACATGGAACACACCTGCATACAATTTCATCAAAATGAACTAAACTATCAAAACTTGAGTAAAAGAGTAAAACATGATGGAAGCTGTTAAAATTACCTAAATATAGATTTACTACAAAAGATAAATTAAACTATCCTAAACATGCTTTCAAATAATGAAACTAAAATGTGCACTAACATTATCATGGTGAATTGGTAAGAGAAATGAGAAATACAAAATAAAAGATGCATAAAAAAAATCTTAAAAAAAGGTTTATAAAAGAAACTTATGAAAACAGTTTTAGAAAATGTTACACTAAGAAAAGAGACTCTAATTATTTACATTTTTAAAAGAAAACAAAAACAAAAGAGAAGAACATTATACTAAAAGGTGAAAAACTAGTTTAAAAGATTTTTTTATGATTTTTGGATTTAACAAAATGAAGAAAAATAATACCAACATTAAAAGAAAAAGAAAAGAACAAAAGAAAGAAAAGATAAAGCTAATAATAAAAAAAGAAGAAAAGAAAAGAGAGTAAAAGGCTAGGAAAGACAATTACACTACTGTTAAAAGAAAAGGAAATAAAATTTGAAGATGAAAGCTAGAAAAGAAATATTAAATTAATACCAGTAAGAGAAAAAGAGCATTAAATCAAAATTATAAGAAAAAAAATAGAATGTTATTAAAAGAAAGTTAGACTAACTAAAAGAAAATAAAATGAATACTAGGATAAGAGTATTATAATAATGATATTGAAGGAATCTTAAACTAATATTATAAGAAAATAAAATGGGATATTAGTATTAAAGAAAAGAAAAAGAGAAATGTGATTTTAAAAGAGAGATGAAGCTACATTACAAGAAAAAAGAAAGGAATATTAGCATTAGATTAAAAGTTAACTATAATTAAAAGGGAAAAAAAGAGAGAGAAAAGAATAAGACATTAGCAAAAGAAACATGAAATTAACATTAAAAGAAGGATTAGCATTAAATGGGTATAATATTAACAATTGCAACTATTTTTATGTAAGCACTTGTATTACAACGATATCGACATTGTTTAGTCATATCGTCACGTTATGTTAACACTAATTCAATAAGTAAATTAAAGAAAAAGATAATGTAATTAGTGTGAATGTGTAAATTAAAGCGACTAAGTTAAATGAGGCAATGTGATCAATAAACAAGTTTACATAAATGAAGGAAATGCGTGAATTGAAATTGAATTTAACCCGATCACTCTGAAAGAGAGAAAATAGAGTTAGAAGGATCGGGGATCCAAACGAGGTACCTAGATTGTCGGAGAATTCTCAAGTCGGGGACTATGCCTCGGTGGATGATCCAAGCTAGGGTTTTAGTTTCGGTTGGAGGCTCGGCTCTTAGTATTTTGGCAGGGTTTCAGCGTTGGGGCTCGAAATTGCTCGGCAACTCGGTAGAGCTTCTCTCTCTCTAAAACTCTCTCTAATTTTTTGCCCTTGAAAACGTACCAGAGGTACGGTATTTATATAGTTCTTCAACCAATGAGATGTTGCCACGTTCTAGGGCATGTCATGCCAATTGGAGTTGGCAGTCGCCACTATGCAAGTTGGCGGTCGCCACGTTTTTAAAAGGTTCCACAAAGTTCTATGGCAGTCGTCGTGCTAAATGTTGGCGGTCGCCATTATGAGAGGTGGCGGTCGCCATTTTTGGCTAGGGTTTGCAAGGGGTTCTATTGGCGGTCTCCATAATGAACATAGCGGTCGCCTTACTTGGGTAGCAAGTTTCGATGGTTTGACAAAATTTCATTGGTTAGAAGGTTTCGGGTTCAAATAACGGGCTTGGATCACTTCCCGAGGATCGTACTGAGGCATCGTTTCACTTGTTTTCATCATCGAATTCGCCTAAGATTAGGCAGGGTCAAATTGGGGTGTTTACAGTTGCCCCGCTTTGATATAATTTGCATAGCAACGCGTGAAGCAAGTTATATCAAAGATCCAAAGACAACATCTATTTGGCCGAGCCGTCAATCTTAGGCCACAGACACACAAGTAAACATATGATGTTGGTCGTACTAGAATTTTCATCGAGCTGCCTACATACTCTTTCGCTAGGGATCAGACCAGAACGTATTTCATGGGGCAAAATGCAAGATAAGAAACATGATGCATGACAAGTATAGTGTGATGTAATGCGAGTCAGTTTATGGTCATGAGGAGGACCGACGAGCCAGTTTAAGATCTTGAGGAGGACTGACGAGTCAGTTTAGGGTCATGAAGAGGACCGGCGAGTCAGTTTAGGGTCATGAGAAAGACTGACGAGTCAATTTAGGGTAATGATGAGGACCGACAAGTCAGTTTAGGGTCATGATGAGAACCGACGAGTCAGAGGACGTAGGAGTCAGTTTAGGGTCATGATGAGGACCAACGAGTCAGTTTAGGGTCATGATGAGGACCGAGAAAGACATTGAATTAATAGGTCAAGTTAAAACTTAAAAGAAAAAATCGGGACGAGGTTCGGGATAAAGATAATTAAAAGCCAAGTTACGACTTTTAACTAAATTTATCGAAAAGGATAACTGCAAATTAATCGGTCGAGTTAAGACCTAAAAATTCGGGGCGCGAGTTAAAAGTCAAGTTACGGTTTAAAACTAGATTTATCAGAAGGAGAAAACACCTCAAAAAGATAAGGATTTAAAACACACAAAATTATTTTTAGAATTATTTCTAAATACGCAAAAATTTTCTCAAATTATTTTTAAGAAACACCTGAGATTTATAAAATCATTTTTGAAAAGTTCCAAAGGTCATTTTTAGAAGAACACACACACTAAATAAAAATTTTAAAGAAAAATAATTAAAGATTTTATGTTTTCTAAAAATTATTTTTGCTAATAAAATGAAAAGAACACATTAACAAAATAAATGCATACAAATAACAAAATACGCTTTAAAAAGCCCCAAACAGCCCATCTGAAATCCCAAACGTTCATAATGGCAAATTGACCTGACGTGACATTTGGCAACCTGGCGGTTGCCAAGCCCAAACCCCTCTGACATGGCGGTCGTCGGGTAAAAACCCCTATAACATGGCAGTTTCCATGTGTCCCTTCGCCAACATAGCGGTCGCTACAATGGAAGGTGGCGACCGCCACTTCTGTACGTACATAAGGCCCCCCAGGTGCGCGGTTTTGGTTCATTCTCTCATATCTCCTTCTCTCTCTAGCTCTCTACGCTCTCGAATCACCCCTCAACTTTTCCTCTTTGTTCCTCACTTCTTTCAGTCCTTCGCTTTCACACGATGTTCACACTGCTTTTTGTGATCTCATTTTTCTTTATGGCGGGTCAGGGCCATGGGGATGATGACTTTAAGGCACGACGGGGCCCATTTGCTACTGGGAGTTCCTCTATGGGGACTCTTGGAGGCACGACTTCCAGTCTTTTTGTTGGCGGGGTCACCTCCACGCTGCCTTCTGTTGATATGAATGCTTTGGTACTCGAGGCAGAGCATGCCTCCCATCGGGCTGTTGAGGAGGCATGGGCAGCCGCCGTGGCACAGGCTGCTGCGGATGCTACTGCTGAGGCCACTGTGGCCGATTTCTTAGATCCTAACGCTGGAGAGGGTCATCCAGCGCCCTTCGACCCTCATACTTACGCTCCAGTACCTCATCGCGTAGTTTTACGCGAGATGTGACGCTACGAGCCTCCCACCGATGCTGTTGCGGTCGACATTCTTCTACGGGATCCTGATCATCATATGTCTCGCCAGTGCCCATCGGTAAGTTTTCCAAACTTACTGTTTTAATACCAAAGCATATTATATATCAAACGTAGACGCATAATTAGGGTGCCCCATATGATGATGATGCGATTTGACTATGATGATGAATGATGATGATGGTATGGATGATAAATTATTGTTTGTGCGACTTGTTTGAGATTTTGGCTTAAGTTCCCTCGCAATGGAGATTAAAACAGTATGGACACTTAGGATTTTTGAACAAATAATGAAAGGGGTACTTATTTTAGTGAAAAATCACAAAATAAAAGGCTTGAATTTTTTTATTTAGGAAAAGCATAAAAATTAAGAGGGGATTTTTGTTTTTGTTTTTTTTTTTGGGGCCTGAAGACTAAAAAAAAAATTTCATCAAAAATTCTAAAATTAGAGGCAATTTTGTCAAAATTTTTCTAAAATATGGGACAAATTTTTTCAAAAATTACAAACTTTAGTAATTTAAGGAGTATTTCTCGAAAATCTAGAAAAAATTTTGGGAATCCTTAAAAAAATTTTTTGGAAAGAATCTTAGAAAATTGGGGTAAATTTTAAGAAAAATCCTAAAAATTTTTTTAGAAATCTTTAGAAAATCTTGGAAATTTTTAGAAACTTTAGGGAAGCTTTTTGAGAAATCCCTAGGAGAAAATTTTTAAAATTTTTTGGAAATTTTAAGAAAAATTTTGAAAAATCCTAGAAATTTTTAGAAAATCTTAGAAAAGATTTTTGAAAAATCTTAAGAGAATTTTTAGAAAATCCTAGAAAATTTTAAGACGTACAAAAACCAAAGGGTCGTCATTTACACACAAACCTAACGTTAGGAAGATTTGTCTGGTTTACCAGGGTTTAGGGTGTCTAGTTTTCTAGGGTTTGAAAAGAACCGAAGGATCGTCAATTACACACGAGAGGTGTTGGAGTGGTATGATACTCTCCTTGCTCCTAGCCGGGCTTACATCGATGCTTTCGGCTTTGTTCGATTCATACCCCTGTTGGGTAGGACGAGCAATGATCCGGTCTGGCTGACAGCCCTGGCCGAGCGGTGGTGGTATACCACCAACACCTTTCATTTTACCACATTTAAGGCCACTCTGATGCCTATTGACTTCACGTTGATCACCAGTATCCGTGTTGGAAGAGCGCCTATTCCGTTTGATCCGTATATTGCCCAGTCTACTGACGCACTACTGTACTTTCTCGGGGCCATTCCAGCACAGATGGATAGAGACTGCATCAGATATACGTGGTTCTTTGACCGTTTTTGCCATTTCCAGTGCACCGAGCCTTGCCATTATGAGTGGGTCGCCCGAGGCTTTTTGATGTATTTGTTCGGTACCTCCTTGTTCTCGAACAAGGAGAATACCATTTATCTGCATTACTTGGGCGCCCTGGCTCATCTGGATCGGGTTGCTTCATTTGACTGGGGAAGAGTTGCCCTCGCTACTCTCTACAACTTTATGAGGACTCTCACTCGGTTCTCCCAGGAGCTCAGCATCGGAGGATACTGGAGGGTCTGGGAGGTATGATTTAACTTTTGTACTTTTCCATTCATTTTTGTTCTTTGTTATTATTTGCTTGCTGACACCTTCTTCTTTGTAGTTATGGACCTATGAGTTCCTCGGGCTTCATGTTCTGGCGAACTCTGCAGCGGACTCTCTAGTCATTTCCCAACCGGCCCGGTGGTCCCGAGGCCTGAAGGGAAAGAAGGCTGGGAGGAAGGCCATTGATCGGTTTCGGGTATCACTGGACCGGCTGACCCCTGACCAGGTATCTTTGTTTACTACTTTCTGCATTATACTGTTGATTGCACTGTTGATTGCACAGTTCTTTATTCTGGACACTGATCAGTGTATACTGTTCATCATACTGCATGGCTTACTTTTCTTTTTATTGTACTGTACTTTGAACTATTGCAGGTCCATTGGGATGTCTAGAGGGGCGTAGAGGATCGGGCTGGCCCAGACTTGATGCGCAGCCAGGATATTGCTTCCTGGCAGATCCGGCTGGAGGGTCCATTCGGACGGGAATACTATCTAGGAGAGCGAGTGGTTCGCCAGTCGCTCGGCCTGGATTACATTCGGATCCCAGTGGTTCCTCCGGTCTATATGCGCCAGATCGATCACTTGAGCCGGGTAGATCTTCTATTGGAGCTAGTCGGGGCGCATGCTGCCAAACTTTTGGTGCCAGAGGGGGACTACATGGCCTGGGCTTGGGCCCATCTACTGGGTCCATCAGGACCTGGCCCGGTTGGTGGTAGGAGGAGGCGAGCGCCGGAGGCCACCGATGCTGACGCTGCTGCTGCTGCGGGAGTTAGAGCTGTTGGCGATGATGCCGCGGCTGGAGGGATGAGGGGCCCGGAGATCCCATGGGAGTAGCATACGGCTACCGTTTCCCTTTGCCGGTTCCTGTTCCGCCAGCCCTTGAGTTTAGGGCTGAGCTCGGTCAAGTTTGTCCTTGTCCTTTCTCATTCCATTTGGCTACTTTCTTCACTTTATTTACTTTAACTGACTAATCCCTTTTTACAGGTTAATCAGGCGTGGCTAGATCATCTGCTGTTGGTCTTTACCGATCAGAGAGCACTGATCCGTCAGCTTGACGCCACTGTCCGAGCGGCCGGCATTACTTTTACTCCAGCGGCTATAATAAGTGTCTTCGTAACTCCTTTCAACCTTTCTGTACCTTTTTCTATACTATGTTCTGATTCTTGTTTTCTTCTGATAGCCACCGGTACCAGCTGCTGGAATAGTACTACCGCGGGCTACCGCTCCTTCTCCTGCTCCAGCCCTAGCCCGAGGTTGTGGTTCTCTTGCTGCCTCCTCTAGAGCTCGCTCCTGAGGATCTGTCTCTTCTGCCCGGAGCCGCTCTAGAGCCATATCTTCTTCTTTCGGCAGCGATGGAGATGACTATTTTACGCCTTTGGTGTTACTCTAGCCATCACATCGATGCCCCATACTGAGAATGGACATGGTGACGTCAGGTTGTACAGCTGAGATGGGGGAACGTGCATAAGGTTTGCGTGAATCTGACACTTATGATATCTCCGCACAAACTGTATACAGTCTATCTCCATTGTCGCAGGATCTTCTTGGCTAACATGTTTCTGCTCATGTGTGGCCCACAAACTCCCACGTGGATCTCTTTCATTAATGCTTGGCCTTCTTCAGTGTTTACACACAGCTTGTTGATCCCAGAATGCCCTCGTTTGTATAGTCTACCACTGCAAATGACAAACTACGCAGATAATCATCGTATCGCCCTTTTGTCCTTTTTGCTAGCAAACTTGGGGTATTCTCCTTTCTCTACGAAATTCTGAATATCAAAATACCATGAAAGGTCGTTAGTACTTTCCTCGATTGCGGCTGTCACCTCGTATGCCGGCTTTTTCTTCTGTTCAATTATCAAAGGCCTCATTCGAACCCCGAATGGTATGTCAATCATGGATGCTAAGGTGGCCAGTGCATCGACGAACTTGTTCTGTAGTCTCGGCACGTGGAAAAATATCACTGATTCGAAACACGGTATCAGTTTTTCTAGCTCTTGATGAAAAAGAATCAAGGTTAAGTCCCTGACCTTCCATTCTCCTCTCGCTTTTTAAACCACCAGTGCTGAATCTCCGATGACTTTCAGCTTTCTTGCCCCAAATTCCAAGGCTACCTCCAATCCAGCTAAGCATGCTTCATATTCAGCCTGATTGTTGGTAACTTCAAAATTTAGCTTCAAAGATAACAGAACGTGTGATTCATCAGGAGTGACAAGAAGGACTCCTATTCCATAGCCATACTAATTGGATGCGCCATCAAAATATAGAGTCCACTTGTCTCAATCCGTTGGGGGAAGGATTCACCTCTCACTGTCTCTTCTCTCAATCTGTTACTATGAAAAGATGAAATTCAATAACCGAAGCAAAGGAGTCTAATTAGTTATCTCCAATTTGGCTTTGGTTTAGCTCGATCAGGTTTCTATTTTTCTCTTTTTCATTTTCTAGCATTCTTACGAGGTAAGTGTATTACCTAGATCTGTGCCCTAATTATGGATGGATTCTTCGTTTATTGATTTCGGTGGTTGTAAAATTGAAAACATCAATCATCAACCTATATTATTATGCATTAACTTTGTAAACATGTTAAGAATTTGTATTTTCATTTTGTAAGGACGACAAGAAGTGTTTGCTGTTAGCTGTTGTGTTTCGATTCTATGGAAGAAGAGCGAAACGTCGGAGAAGATACGAATAATCCCGTAAGCACATACGAAAACCTCAATCTCATTGTCCACTCCGTTTCTTGTTCTTTTTCTTTTTCTTCTTCTTCTTATTCCAATTCAACCAAACAACAAGAACATCAAGAGTCGGTCGAAGGAGGAGAGATGAAGCAGAGTTGAAGACACTGTTGGTGCCCGAATTGCGCGATCTTCCTCTCACTCTTCCGTCCGCCGTTGAATCCAACTTTGTACCTTACTTCGCCCTAGGTTTCTTTTCTGTTCCATAACTTGTATCAACCATAAGTAGAAAAAACCAGAAAATCATTAAAGCCCTAGTTCTATGATCTTGAATTTACTTTTCATTAAACCAGAAAATTCTTTGAATTTTGAATTTTATTTTTCATTAATTATTTGGTACTCAAAAAGGCTAAAAATATTTCTCAGCAGTTACTATTTAATTGTGTGGAGTTTGTTTGGGTTGTGCTTTTCTTTGCGTGATTTGTCTGTTCTTTTTAATTTCAATTGATAAATTACAATTGGGTTTCGTGATATTTTCGTGTTTGGA
>JAULJZ010183274.1:0-22097 GCA_032270985.1 Heliamphora pulchella | reverse complement strand
TATAGCCACAGAAGCTAACGACCTGTGAGATCTCCGACTGAGTGCATCAGCCACCACATTGGCCTTCCCTAGATGATACTGCAAATCAAAATCATAATCCTCTAGCAACTCCATCCATCGTCGCTGGCGCAAGTTCAGGTCCTTCTGCAAAAATAAGTATTTTAAGCTCTTATGATCGGAGAAAATCTCGAAGTGCTCACCATACAGATAGTGACGCATTGTCTTCAAAGCGAAGACCACAGCTACCAACTCCAAGTCATGCGTGGGATAGTTCCTCTCATGCGTCTTCAATTACCGAGAACTATAGGCTACAACCTTTCCCCCTTGCATCAGAACACACCCAAGGCCGTTATGTGAAGTATCACAGTACACAGTATAACGCAAGCCTCGCTCAGGAATGATCAAGACTGGCGCGCTAGTCAACCTCGTCTTCAGCTCCTGGAAAGCTGACTCACAGGACTCACTCCAAGAAAACACAACTCCCTTCTGAGTCAGACGCATCATCGGTGCAGCAAGTCTAGCAAAGTCCTTCACGAACCGTCTGTAATAGCCTTCCAAACCCAAAAAACTGCATATCTCAAAGACACTCTTCGATCGCTCCCAACCGGTCACAGCATCAGTCTTCGACGAATCCACAACTACTCCGGTTGTAGACACTACATGTCCCAAAAATCTCACCTCGGACATCTAGAACTCGCACTTCTCGTACTTAGCGTACAAGCGGTGCTCTCTCAAGGTTTGCAAGACAATACGCAAGTGATCCTCGTGTGCCTCTCTAGTGGGTGAATATATCAGAATATCATCCACAAACACCACTACAAAACTGTCCAGATAAGGATGGAAGATCCGGTTTATCAAACTCATGAATGTAGCAGGCGCGTTCGCCAGATCGAACGGCAGAACCAGAAACTAGTAGTGACCATAGCGAGTCTGAAAAGCAGTCTTCGCTATGTCCTCGTCCCTAATCCTCAATTGGTGGTATCCGGATCTCAAGTCTATCTTTGAGAAGCAGCGCGAACCCCTCAGCTGATCAAACAAGTTGTCTATCCTTGGCATCGGATACCTGTTCTTCACTGTCACCTAATTTAGTTTCCTGTAGTCGATACACAAACGTAACGATCCATCCTTCTTCTTCGCGAAAAGAGCAGGAGCTCCCCACGGAGAAGTACTCAGGCGTATAAACCCTCTGTTAAGCAACTCCTGAAGCTGAACCTTAAGTTCACGCAACTCAACGGATGCAGAATGATAAGACGGTATAGAAATGGGAGCAGCTCCGGGAACTAGATCAATAGAGAACTCTACCGCATGGCTCGACGGCAACTCGTACAAATCATCAGGAAAGACATCCGGATAATCGCACACCACCGGTGGTAACTCCCCTCGAACTCCAACCTCCTCGTCTAACATAAGAGCTGAGAAAAGGAAACTCAGGTTGCCCTGCTTTCGCACAATACTGGGTAAGGACCTTAGACCCTCATCCCGGTCTCCCACAAAACAGAAATGACCTCCCGTCGGTGGAAAATCGTCACCCTCCGTCGATCTTAATCGATAAAGGCACGATAGGTGGTCAGCCAGTCCATCCTTAGAATGACATCAAACGCAGTCATGTCTATAATAACAAAGTCGAACTCTAAGCAACGACTGGCGACCTTCAACACGCAGGATCTACAGATAAGGCTCAACTTCACACTCCCGCTGACTGGGGTCTCTACACACAAGGTACTACCCAACTAGTCCATCTCTAAACCCAAAGAAGTTGCAAAAGCAGCAGATATGAACGAATGTGATGCTCCAGTGTCGATAAGAACACTGGCCCATGATCTGAAGACTAGAAGAGTACCTCTGATCACGGAGGTGGTAGCAATAGCATCGGGTATGACCGGTGCTCTGGAAGAACTAGGCTCTACGAGAACGTAAGCCTTGGCCGGTCCACTGCGGTCCTGCGCTATAGACTTCCTACCGAATTGCACTGAAGCTCCTTCCTCTGCAAATCTGGACGTTTGAGCTCTAGGCTGTGAATGCATCTGTCTCCCCTGGCCTGATGGAACAGCTGGTGCTCCTACTGTGCTCTGAATGCTCCCTCCCTAAGGACAGTTCCTCCGGATGTGTCCAGACTTCCCACACTCAAAACATACCGGTAATCCCCTCTCTAGCATCCGCGACTGCGACTGTGCCTGAACGGGCGCTGCACTCCGGCACTCCACTGCACGATGTCCTGGCCGCTGGCATCTATGACAAAGCGCCCTCTGTTCTGACCTTCCCGTTGAAGCTACGAGAGTCCTAGATGTAGAAGACTGTGGCGGGTATGATCCCACCGGATGAGAACTCGGACCAGATGTCTGCCGACGCTTGTCCCCGCGTCCCTGAAGCTGTGTACGTCCCCCATCTTGCTGACCCCTGCTGTCCCTATCTCTATGCGTCTCGTTCAGAGTGTCTTCAACCTTCATGATGGTCTCGACCAACTCTATAAAGATCTGCATCCTAAATCCTGCAACTCTGTCTCGGATAGCGGGCCTCAAACCCATCTCGAATCTGTTCGCCTTGAACTCGTCTGTATGTATAATCTCCTGAGCAAACAGAGATAAGCGAGTGAACTCGGCCTCATACTCAATCACGGTCATCACTCCCTGAGTCAGAAATAGGAAGTCCTCTCTGTACCGATCCCTCAGAGTCGCCGAAAAGTATTTCTCCAGAAATACCTTCGTGAATGCCTCCCAAGTGCCTGCCACTGTAGTCTTGGCAAACTTCCACCACATATGAGCACTCCCTCTCAGCTGAAAGGCGGCACATATAACCCTCAGATCATCCTCCTCGATTTGAAGCGAATCAAGAATCCAGGTGACCAGCTCCAGCCACTCGGTGGCAATAGTGGGGTTGGGATCTCCAGAAAAGGTAGGAGGGTCTAGGCGGTGAAACTCACACATCGCGACCATTGCCCTCAGCTCAGGTACGGTCTCTCTCCCCGTAGTAGCCTCAGCCAGTTGCCGGATGGAGCCTACCATCTCACGCAATAGATCTCCGTCACCAACAGGTCCTTGGGGTGAATTAGCATCCCCAACGTCTGGGACTGGAACGTCCCTTCGGCCAAAACCACGGCCATGGCCTCGACCACGGCCTCGTCCTCCCCGTGTGGACATAACTCTATACGGAAGCAACATAACAGGATAAGAATCCAAACAACATGTTATTGCTAACGTACAAAACATATCACATAGGCATGGTATCACATAGCCACATAGATCATGTCATCACATCTCACATACCGAGGAGAACCGACAAGATAGAGTCGTCACTCTACATCACCTACTTAGATTCCTTGCTAGAAATCACGTCTGCGAAACGTGTCTCTAACATGGCTCCCATGTATGTTAACCCAAATGTCCGAAGGCAAGACTAATCAATCCTAAGGTCCAACCTCCATACCCACGTATACATCACAAGCTATCATGCTATGTAAGGAAAACGCTGTAACACATGCAATCAAGCACACATACATCCTCACAAGGTGATGTACGCTCTTTCCCATGGCTCATAGGTATTCGAACCCAAAGCTCTGATACCAAGTTGTCACGCCCCAAACATCCGGGTCATGCGAAAGCCCACCAAACACCCATTTAAGAGAAAATAGGTTTTACAGTTGAAAATTAGATATAACATTTGGATAAAAATTCCCCATAGTTCAACTCTCAAAAATTGTAAATCATGCAATCTCATACATGTATAAGTATATCGCCATAAAGCGTACAAAATCGGCCTTCCGGAATGGGCATCACATGTCAAAGATACATGTACACAAAAATAGGAGAAACTACATCTAGTCTTCTATCTCAACGGGCATCTAGGTCATCTCCTCTCGTCCACCTGAAAAAGGTTTTAAGAAAATCCCACTTCGTGAGCCTAAGCCCAATCGAAACAAATAATAAAACTGTAAAGCAGGATATGCAATCATATGGTGAGAGCAAGCTCGACCATAAACACCCAAAAAGGTTTTCTCACAAAACCACCGGTTTTCCATCTGAAAACCCTCATTTTCATCCTTGAAACTATGCATATAAACCTGAGAGTTATCATGCCACAGTTAAGGGGAGGCAGTAAAACAACATTCTCCACTCGGGACAATCAACCGAGGAGACAAGATAAATGAGATCCTATGTACTGACTCTGCCATACCAGACAAGGTAACCGCTATAGACTCCTACCTATTATCCTAGTCCTGAACAACTTAAGGCCTGCTAGATAATAACAAGTTCTATACGGAGTTACGACAATGTAACCACTTAGTTTACGGGACTGCCCCCGAAGGTACTAAGCACCTGATAACCACTTAGTTGACGGGACCATAGCCCGAGGGTACTAAGCACCCAACACCTCGTTTACGGGGACTAACTCGAAGGACTGTAGGTACCTATGCTGCGCACATTTTTAGACTTTCACCAAGGAGCAATGGAAGCCCACTCACAAACCCATTGTCCCGGTACATTTATGGATAACATTTCTAAAATCAGTTCGCAAACATGTATACAATGCATGTATATGTATGAGATCCCATCCATAAACCATGGAGATCAAACACCAATTTCCAAAACGTTTGAAGAGTGAGACTCAACCCCGAAGGTTAGCTCCAATCTTCCAAAACATGCTTTCCAACATTTTCTCAAACCCCGTTTTCAAACCAACCTTTTGAAAACCATGGATAAACTTTTTAGAAAACGTAAAACCTCCTTAGTTCATCGGATAAACATCCCATGATGAAAAACAAAGCCAAAACATCAAAGTTTTCAACACTGCCCAAGACCGCCCGACACACCGCTCGATCGGTCCAAAGACCGCTCGAGCGGTCTCAAACTAGTACGGTTTCTCGAGACAACAGCAACAGTTTTCTTGAAAAACTTGTTTTAAACCCCAAAATCAAACCTTCAAACACCTGTTTTTGATAAAATATGGGCATACACAAACCCAAACCACCATCTAGCATTGATATGAACAATCAAAACCCAAAAAGGATCCTCGAAATCCGATTTCATCCACCCACAACTACGAAAAATGGTTTTTACACCAAAATTTGACTTTTCGAACATAAACCTTGTTTTCATGCGTTTTAAAATGGTGAAACGTCATAAGATTACATATAGCACCCTTATACAGTAGTAGAATCTGAAATCCTACCTCGTTGGGTCAAAAACCCGACGCCTCGATCCACGTGCAAAATCGAGCTTCGTCATAATCAAGTTCTGACTGGATGGATGCGTAGCCCACAGTGCCGATACTAAGGATCAGCAGTTGGTCCGTCAAAAATCAAGCCCCTGGTCCCCGAGAAGTTAGAGAGAAGGTAGAGAGAATTTGGAGGAAACTTAGCTATTAAGAAATGGAAATATCTTTTTAGAAAATATCTAAGCTTCGATATTTATAGTTCTCCGAAATATCTTTTTTTTTTAAATTTTGAAATTCGCACGGCAACTCTCTACAACCCCGGGAAACAATCCCTCATGCTCAGAATAACTTAAATATGCATCAAAACGAATAATTTAAACACCGAACATATATATATGGAAAAACACGTCATATACATATAAAGTCTCAAAAAGAGACGGGTCCGGGTCTCACATTACAAATCAAAGAAAAATGATTTTGATGAAAGGTTAAGTCTCAGAGCTTCTAAACTCATAGACCTATCACTGTAAAAATGTTAAAAATTTATTATTGAGTTGAAGTCCTCTTTTCTAATTTTTAAAGTCACTGAGAAAGTCGCCACTATTCTGGAATTCACAATCTACACAGTCACAAGGTTAAGTCTCAAAGTTTTGTTTTGAATAACAATCAATGCTTGTTATTTTAAAAACCACTGAACAATAGCTAGAACCTGTAGTCCTCTGGACAAAACAAAATAGCTTGAGTGTTTGATTGTGTTTTTGATTAAATCTCTAGTTTTATGCCATGTTTGGGATAATGTAATTGATTGTGAAGTTATTTAAGTATTTTACAGGTTTATTTAAGTTGTACACTTGTATGCAAGTTAACTTAAAGGTGTACATATATGTGACCATTTCACAATTTTGTGTGATAAAGTAACATGTGTTGAATGTTAAGCATGTTTTTAAATTGCAAGATTCATGCACACTTTACTTTCATGACATATAGATCATGCCCATGCATTGGCTATATTGGAAATTGTAATTCTTTGCATATTGTATCATGCTACGACATCATTGGGATGGGTTTTTACGGGGTTTACTAAATTGTTTTAAGAAAGAGATGAAATTCAACCTTATGGATGATACTTGATCTATGGATATTGAATACTTGGAAAATGTGCTATATGCCTTGATTTATTTTTGGAAGGATTTTGCCCTAAGTGCTATATGCACTGATTGTTTATGATATTTTAGCAAAGGCAGTTCGGATGACGTAATAATAGGTGTTAGAATACGCGATCCCACGCTGGACCATGACCTGAGATTTGAGGGTCAGATCTTTGTTGACACCTTGCCATCAATGATGACCCAACTGAACCCTTAATTAGCTACAGAGTCATCCCATGGTTAAAGGAACGCTCTTCGTTGGTCGCTAGACTTAGTCAGTGTGGCTACGATCATGGAGTTTAAGATGGTTCACCCCGGTTTGGAAGAACCTAGAATAAATTAAGTTTTTAACTATAATAAAAAGTTTAAATTGATTGCATCATTCTCATCATGTTCATTGTCGTAATTATCCTGTCATTCTGTCTGTTATATTTTGACCTGTACTTTGAAAATTGTTGTATATCTATGTTGTTCCTTCTGGGTTTCAGCTCATGGCATTCCATTCCAAGTTTTGAGGATCCAAAAGTTCTTGTTGACCACCCTGCACCGAAAGAGGCGGAATCGTGGCCTTCGTGATCTGAATTTCTACCAGTCTGCTGGATTTGACTTTTGGACCACTGGACTTAGCGTTATTTTCCTTAATATTTTCTGTTAAGCACACTTTATTTTGGATCTATAATCTTAACATTATGCTACTTTACTTTTCTGCTTGATGGGTATTTAATCGATTATTACTTTTCTACACCATTAGTAGTTATTTGTCGCTCTACATGTTCCTGGGTTTCAGGGAGTCACAGCTTTTTATTGTGAATGAACTTAAAGAGCGACGTGATGAGTTTTTAATTAAGTTTGTTGAATTTGAATTTGAATTCATGAAAGTTAGATAAAGATATTAATTGGTTGAATAATTATAAATTAGTTATATAATCTAATAAAGTAAAATTGGATGAAAGTTAAATATGAGGATGGTTAATACGAACCTAATCCTTGTGATTTGATGAACAATGAGTTATAAATGGGAGTCTTACTAACAAGGGAATAATGTCAAGACAAACGGATAAGGATTCTTGTTGTATAAATGGAAAATATGATTTGTGTCACGCCCCAAACTCCGGACCACGTGAAACACCCGAAAACAACCAACAACAACCCAACCCGAGAAAACACTCTCAAATAAAACCATACATGCATTGTTTATAAACGCCAAACGGCAACATTACACGGCTCTAACGCCCGAAAAACATGTTACAACATACATGTAACAAAAGACAAAAGGAAGACTACAGATTTTCTACCTCCTCAGCAACCCAGATCACCATATGCGATCGGTACCTGAAAATATTTTATCCTACACCGTGAGCCAAAGCTCAGCAGAAACTAGGCAAGCATGCAATACAAACAAAACATGCTAGGAAATCGAAGTGCAGATTTAGACTCTCTTTCAAGCCTTTAAAATAATTTGAAAATAGTTTTAGATCACGACTCACCAGAGCCAATAAAAATAAATTTTCACATGCAATGGGAAAGCGAGGATAAAAACTATTTTCTGACTCATCAGAGCCTTGAAAACGATTCTAGTATTACGACTCCCGTAGGCCGTTAATACAGTATTTCGACTCCCGCAGGCCGATAATACAGTTTTAAAAAAATTGGTCTATCCGTCCCAATATGCAGTACATGCAATCCATGAATCTTCTCGATCTTTCACCGACGGACCACTGCCCAATCACAGCGTCTTCTCGGACTTTCACCGACGGGTCGGTACCCAATCACACCGTCTTCTCGAACTTTCACCGACGGGTCGCTACCCAATCCAATGCAATACACACAACCCGTGCAACACACACACACGTGCCTTGTCAGGACCTCATTTCAGCCGACAGAGCGCACACACATCCACACACGCACCCGTGCATCATCAACTAGAATTTATATCTACTGGATCACAGTTTCATCTAATCCATTTCATACACATATGCAAACCTAAACCAGGATTTAAAGCATATAACCATGTATCAACATGACGTTCCACAAACCACGTCACATGGCTATAAAACTCTAGGTTTTAAAGCATAAACCACGTTACACATAACGATATCACCTTATGTAATTCACTTACATATTCTGTGTATAAATAAAACAGAGTTATAAATGCACATAACTAGTTATAAACGTATTCAGTCACATATAACTTCACATCATGACGCCACCCGTTACATAAACCGTCACGACATCACATGCCACGTACCCGTCATCCGTTCACCCCAACGACTTGTCCACTCACCGGGACCCGTCCACACACTGGGACAACCCACGATACGAAAATCCAAAACCAAAACCTAACCCAGAGGCCAACACATCCCAAGTGTTCGACCGCTCAACCACCTCTCGAGCAGTCCCCAACCAACATAACACACTTCCACAACCCCGCTCGAGCGCACAACCACCGCTCGAGCTGTCCCCTACCGACATACATCCCTACCACTCCACCGCTCGAGTGCTCAACCACCGCTCGAGCGGTCACCAACCGACCCAACACTCTGCCACCAGCCCGCTCGAGTGCACGACCACCGCTCGAGCGGTCAAAGCTAGGAGAAAACCTCAAACCAAGAGCCAAAACCAAACCCCCGCACGCAACGATGCACGAACCACCACGCACACAACAGTGCACCAACACCCCGCATGAAATGACCAACACCCTCTCCGTGAATTCAATTGATAGGACCCCATAATCCAATAAACTAAAAATCACTAGAGAAGAGCAGTCGATCGAGCCCCATAACCCAATCGACCGAGAGGCCACCACACGACTCCCGAAGCCATCACACAACCAACCGAACCCCAAAAAGAATCCACAGGTATTTGAATCAACTAATTCCCATAAATTAATCAATTGAATACCATAGGACGCCAATTGGAAACCAAAGAACCAACCACCAAACCACAAAACACCAACAAACTCCCAAGACCCTAACACGACCAAAGCGGACTCACACACGTCCAACACGGCAAACACGAACCCACACATACCCAACATAGCCAACACAAACCCACAACACCTACAAGAACACCACAACGCCCCACGGAACATGGAATTAGGTCAAAAAGGCCAACAAGGATGAAAAAAAACCTTTTTTCAAGCATTCGGCCAAAAATGGGTGAAAAACGATTTGGAAATCTTGACACACCTTCACTCTTTTGATCATAATTTTTTCTAAAAAAAGAATTTTGAGAAGAGAAAGGTGGCATTGGAAAGAGGACTTCCGGGGCTTCAATTTGAGTACAAGAACGACCTGATTCCGAGTCCAGACGAGGGAGATAACATCAAAACAAAACGGCCTTGCGCAGCTAATCCGCTCGAGCGGACATAGGGTGCTCGAGCGAGCTACCACCCGAGAGAAGCCCAGATTTTCTGTTCTTGAGTGTTCTTGGCCCCCAAACTCTCAAACATTCACAAATCACCATCTCAACCCCAAATCTAAGCCTTTAAACACTTTCTCGACACCCTCGGACGTGCCAAAACCCGAAACTACCACAAAACCTCGAAAGGAAAAGCTCAAAATCCGATTCCATCCACCGAAATCGACATAAGACCGGTTTTTAACCCAAAAACCTAACTTTTAAAGAAAATTAGATCTACAGCTATTCGATCGGTAAAAATTCACCCGATTACACGTAGCACCCTTATAATACATACAGGTCTAGAATCCTAGCTTGATGAGTTCAAAACTCGATGCTTCAAACCACGTGCAAAATCGAGCTTCACCGGAATCAAAATCTGATCGAATGGTTGCGTAGCCCTCGATGCTGATACCAAGAATCCGTAGTCTGATCGTCAAAAACCGAGCCTCGGGCCCCCGAGAACTTAGAGAGAAGGCAGAGAGAAAAAAGAGGAAACTTAGGAGTTAAGTTTTGAAAATATATTTTGAAAATATCCAACTCCAGATATTTATAGGCCTTCAAAATATCTTCTTTTTTTTAAATTCGCGCTACAACACCCTATGACCCCGAAAACCTACCCCGCATGCATATCTAAGCTTGATCATGCATCTAAACTCGTAAAAACATGCAGCAATGAAAACACCAAACGCGCATCAAAAAATGCCGAAAAAAGAAAACGGGTCAGGGTCTCACAATTTGGAACTTGCGATATTGAGATGGAAAGGCACAATGAAGATAATTCGAGAAATCTATGTTTTTGAAAATGGATTAGGAGAGGAACCTGTAATTGCTTGGACTCCCGAATGGTTATGAACTTTGGATGGTTAATTTAATAATGAACCGATGGTGGATGTGAATAAGTTATGCTTGACTAGCTCCGTAGTGAAAGACCAAAAACATGAGCAAGCTAGGTACCGTTGCCTTTGGGTTAGTCCTCGTAAAACAGATGCGGCTGAGATTGTCGTGGTTGTGACTACACGGATGAGATTGTTGTGGGAGTGGTTTGGATTCACGGCTGAGATTGTCGTGGCATCGGTTTAATTTTGAATTAATAGAGTTATTGGAAATCAAAGATAATGTGTTAAAGAAAATATAAATGAGATACGAGAATGGGAAAAGATAAATTGAAATGAAAGTTTAATGATTTAATAAGAAAAAGTAAAGATAAAATAATAAAGAATGAAGAGATGAGGAATAAGAATGGGTTATAAAAATGATTTGAATGCGATTGCACAATAGCATGCCATTCACATCTCACCAGTCATGCATTGCACTTGTGATAGTTTTTATCCTACGAGCTTCGGATCATGTTGAGAGTTGAGATCCAAGATGCTCCTGAGTATATTACATTATTCTGTTTAAGAGGTCATCAGATAATTTGGGATTATTCGAAAAACAAAGAAAACTCTGCTGAAATATTTTAAACTTTTTACACTTTCAATATTTTTTTGAGGTTTGGGAAATGACAATTTTTTTTTCTTAAAAAAGAAAGCTAAGTTGAAAAGTTTTTCTTTAAAAGTGATTTGACCACGAATTGGATTATAAAAAGATTTTTCGTCATTTGATTGATAATATTGGGTTGTCATGCGTGGTTCAGGTGCCCCGGGTTCAGGGGCATGACAGTGGTGTCTATAATCATCAAACAAATCATGCACAAAAGCATTATCGCCCATAGCTCATAGGTACTCGAACCTAGAGCTCTAATACCATTTTGTCATGCCCCAAACTCGAGTCACGTGAACCCATCCACCCTATCTCACCATATCACCCAGATAGGAGACAGACTTTTTAGAAGATAATAGTTTTAAGTTTAGAAATCTCACTTAATTAAAATAGGTACTGGCTTTATAAAACCAGAGCAAGTTCTCACTAGCAATTTGGCCCGCTGTGAACTGGTCACCACTTGAGCTGTCAAATTCCAATGACCACTTCCCTGTGTACTTCTCACCCATTGCTCAATTGGATTCCCATCCCAGCAATATACTACTTTATAGTCATACTTGATAATTATCCTATGTATACTTCTTTAAAACTTTGGTAGAATTTCTTCTGTTTTTCGAATTATTCCAAATTTTTTTGAATACCTGTCAAACTCAAACGATCAAATATTCTCAGGCTTAGCCTGGATTCAACTCTCAATCACAATTCAAACTATTTAACAACTACTATCATTCAAGAAAAACTTACCCTTTCTCTTAAAATCTCAAAACATGAGTTAATGATCTTCTATATGAAACTTAAACGAATATACATACATACATACATATATATATATATATATATATATATATAGCCATGATACTTTGCATACATTCAAGGGACTCTTAGTATCATTACAAATTACAAACTAATTGATGCACTACTTTAAATTTTCAAATCATAAATCTCTATCACTCTTTATATTTCTTTTAAATTAGAAAAATTTTAAGAAAAATCCTCATAAAACACATGCATACTTTTCTTCTTCTTCAAATGACATCATACTTCAACTCTTTCCTTGATCATTCAAACTTGGAAAAAAATATTAAACAATGTATATAAGCTGAAGCTCGTAGAATAAAGATTAAAAAGAGTGCAATGCATGACCATGAGGTGTGGATGAGTAGAGTGTTATGCAACAACATTCAATCATTCCTTTCTTTTCTCGTTTCATAACTCACACACACAATTCGATATGTGCCTTAAAGATAGTATTGATTGCTCTTGATTTCTTAACTTCTAGGTCTCTAATTGTGAGACCCTGACCTGTTTCATTTTTTTGAAATGTTTAAGTGTTGATGGTGTTAGAGTTAATATTTGATCTCGGTGATGTTTTAGGTGCATATTTGGGCATGTATATGGATTTTTGGAGCTTATTTTCAGTTGGCAAGAGGGTTCAGTGGACTGAAGTTGGAGTCTCAGTCGTCTAACTTAGACACTTGAAACTTTTCGTAGATTTCAGTAGCAACCTAGTTGATTGAGGGTGGCAATCCAGTCGACTGAATTGAGTCTGTGGTGATTCAGTCGACTGACATGAGATATTTTTGGGCATGGCTTATAAATATCAGTGTTTGGGAGATATTTTGAGATTTATTTTTAGATTTGATTTTCTCTCTGCCTTCTCTCCAGATTTTGATGGGCCCAGGACTCGGTTCTCAGCGATCTAATAGTGGATCCTTACTATTGGTGTTGGGAGCTTCGTGTTCATCCTGACAGAATCTCGTTTCGTCGAGGTTCGCTTTTCGAGGTGTCGAGCTTTTGGCTCAACGAGGTAGGATCCTAGACTATGTTGTTTTTAAAAGGTGCTACGTGCAATTTTACGCTTTTCTACCGTTTGAAAATGCCTACGTATCATACTCTATGTTTTAAACCATGTTTATTTGGGTAAAAAGTATGTTTTTGTGCTTCTCTTGGTTTATTAAATGTTGAGAGGTGATATGGGTTTGGCGAGAGGAACCATTGGGGTTGGACTCGCAGTGTTATGGGTTTGGTGAGAGGAACCTTATTGGGTTAGACTCACACGTGGGTATTTGGGTTTTGATGTGATAATAAAAAAAGACTGTGTTGAGATCTACGAATCGAGTAAATTTGGACACGAGTTGCTCCACAATGAAAGATCGAAAAACTGCACAGAATGGGTTTCTCTGCCCATCGGCTAGTGAATCGAGAAAGGACGCAGGTCGTGTCGAAAGAATAGGGCGTCCAGTTACTTAATGGGCCTTGTGTGGTCGGGTGGTAAAAATGTGACAGGGTCTATGCCCGTTCGGCATCGGTGCCTATGTTTTAACCGCGAGTTAGTAAGATCACGTGGATGCGATGATGGCGTGCGTGCGTGCGTGCATGTTGTCTCGGCTGTGTGTTCCGAGTGGAAAATAATGTTTTGGTTAATGCTTTTCTTTAACTGTGAAACATTATCTTCATTATTGAAATGCTTAGTTTTGAGGATGGAAAACCATTTTGAGGCTTATAGGAGTCCGATGGGAAAAGTTGGGGTTTTATGAAGTAAAACCATGTTGAGGCTCATGTGGTTGAGTCAACTTTATGCTATATCATTGCATATCCTACTTTACTGTTTCATAATCTGTTTCTATTGTGCTTCGGCTCATGTTGTGGGATTTATTAAAACCTTTTTCAAGTGAACGTGGTTCTGTAGGTTGACCTGAAGGTGCCCGGAGGTGGCTGATTACAAGACTGATGTTTTGTCTTTGTTAGGTAGCTTATACCTTTTATATTTGGTTCATGTTTGGATGTATACTGTTTAAAGTATATGAGATTCTTACGGATGTATGCATGATTTATTACTTTCGAGAGAACCATGGGTTGGTTATTGTTTTTCGTAGCTTCTTACTACGTTTTTCTTTGGTTGGTGCAACGGTTTACAAAAATGGGATTTTTAAATGGTTTTTGTTTTCTTCAAACTCTTATACTTCGAGGGAGATTTTGGAATGGCGTTTCTCTGCCCGTTGGCTAGTGAATCAAGAAAGGACGCAAGTCGTGTCGAAAGTATAGAGCGTCCAGTTACTTCACGGGCCTCGTGTGGCCAGTTGGTAGTAACGTGACAGGGTCTATACGCCCGTTCGGCATCGGTGCCTATGTTTTAACCACGAGTTAGTAAGATCGAGTGGATGTGATGATGGCATGCGTGTGTGGGTGCGTGCGTGCGTGCGTGCGTGTTGTCTCGACTGTGTGTTCTGAGTGAAAAATAATGTTTTTGTTAATGCTTTTCTTTATCTGTGAAACATTATCTTCATTGTTGAAATGCTTAGTTTTGATGATGGAAAATCATTTTGAGGCTTATGGGAGTCTGATGGGAAAACTTGGGATTTTATGAAGTAAAACCATTTTGGGGCTCATGTGGTTGAGTCAACTTTATGCTATGTCATCGCATATCCTGCTTTACTGTTTCATAGTCTGTTTCTATTGTGCTTCGGCTCACGTTGTGGGATTTGTTAAAACCTTTTTCAAGTGAACGTGGTCCTGTAGGTTGACCTGAAGGTGCCCGATGGTGCCTAATGACAAGACTAATGTGCTGTCTTTGTTAGGTAGCTTATACCTTTTAGATCTCGTTCATGTTTGGATGTAAACCGTTTACAGTATATGAAATTCTTTCGGATGTACGCATGATTTATTGCTTTCGAGAGAACCATGGATTGGTTGTTGTTTTTCGTTGTTTCTTACTACGTTTTTTTTTTGTTGGTGCAACGGTTTACAAAAATGGGGTTTTCAAATGGTTTATGTTTCCTTCAAACTCTTATACTTCGAGGGAGATTTTGGAATGGATTGTATCTTTTTCAAAAGGTTATTTCTTTATCCAAAAATTAGATTTTGTTTTAAAGGTTTTCTTTGGGGCCGTAACCTTAGTTTTTTGGGTTAAATTAAATAAACCATCGGTAGTATGTTTTTACAAAGGTTTTAGCCCGTTTGGGCTTTATGGTTTTCATCCCTTTTTGTTCAGGTGGTTTTGGTGGTTGATCATGGGCTTTCGCGTGACCTGGAGTTTGGGGCATGATAATTTGGTATCAGAGCTTTGGTTTCGAATACCAAAGAGGTGTGGGAAGAGGGTGCATCCCCTTGTGAGGATGCGTGTGCTTGGTTGCCTATGTTTGGAACATGAGCATGTTAGTTGTTGAGCATGTTGATGTTGTGCTTATGTGAGTACGGAGGTTGGATCTTGGGATTGATTAGTCTTGCCTTCGGGCGTTTGGATTAACAAACTTAGGAGCCAAGTTAGAAACAAGTTTTTCGGACGTGATTTCTAGCAAGGAGTCTAAGTAGGTTATCCAAAATGACACGTCATTCTTATCGGTTCTTCTCAGTATGTATGTTGTGTCTGCATAATCATTGTGGCTATGTGTTAGCATGATTATGTGGTATGTGTTAGAAATAAAATGATAGATCGACCTTAGGTTGTCGTGTTCTGTATTTTCTTTATATATGAACTGTACACCCTTTGAGACGATGAGACCGTAGTTTGGGTCTTGGATGTGCGACTTGGTTGCAGTGGTTGCTAGAAGGCAAGGTTTTGGGCTGAGTGTCGATTGGTTGGTGTGTTACGGAGCTCATTGATGAGTTGCGGTTAACCGCGTGAGGTTGGCCTTTGTTGGTAACTTACTCATTGATGAGTTGCGGTTAACCGCGTGACGTTGACAAAGGCTCGATTTGTATGCATATAAGATAAGGTGAGAGTGCTTAGCCATTATCTTGAACTTGAGTTTATGTAAATGATGCATAAAAATGCTTTGAAGCGTATGTTTCGAATTATGACCTATTTGACGATCGCATGAACCTGTTATTTTCAAAAGCCATGATGTTTTTAATTCAAGTGTGCTATCCATGATATTCTGAGCTAGTATGATGTTACTATGAAAGTATGGTTAATGTTGTGTGGTTATTCTAAAGTGTCAAGTTACTAGGGTTTTCGGTCCTTTTTATCCCATTATGAGGGAGGTTAGCCAACTATGGGTTTTATTTTTTAATTTATCCCTTTAGGGGAGGTTTCCAATTAAGCGGGGGTTTTTGCCTTAAAGGCATTGCGGGCTAAGTCCCGGATAGCACATACCAGTCGTGCTTGGTGGAGAGTGGACCTCATTCCTTCACGTTGCTATCCGTGCATTGAGAATTGAGGTTACGGTACCGTCGGAACTCCCGGTCGTGAGGTTGACGACTACTTGAGCACTGTTGGGGTTTGAGTCTAGATTTGAGAAAGTGGTCATGAATTTTAAATTTATGGCGGTTGAGCCAAGAACATATTTCTATTTGCAATACTGAGAAGGGTCTGTATAATCTGTGATATTTTCATATTCAAGCAAATGCATTAGTTTCTATATTTTCGTGAAAAATGTGATGAACTATTTTTAGAAAGAGTTTTCAGTTATCCTTAACTAAGTAACTGTATTTTCTGTTCATGATAATGCTAAGTGCGCTCTCCTGTAATCTCTGTGGTTGTAGATACCAGGAACGGCTAGGAGTTGGTCCACCACAGGCGTCGTCGGGTAGTTTTTGTTTAGTTTTCTTTTGTTTAGTTTTAGTTTTGGCAGAGCTTCATGTATATGACCCTTGAGATTTTTGATGTTTTAGAAATAATGTATGCCTTTGGGATGGCGAATCCCTAGTTACTCATGTATACCTCTACTGATATTAAGGTGTTATGGTTGCTTAGAAGTTCTTGTTTGGTCTCTTAATATCTTTATCCTTTGTTTTTCTCTTTGGCCACCAGTCTGTGGCGGGATTACATCCCTTTGTTCAGGTTTGGTGCCTTACGGGAGCAGGGCGTTACAACATAGGAAGGGTGTGATGTTCGAGAAGTCTTGGTTGGTGTGGCCTGTTCGGATCGAGTGATTGTTTGGTTGGGATCGGAAGGGCTGCGATGAATTCTGTATATGAGAAAATTGCGAAGTATAACAGGCAAGTCTTGGTTGGGTATTTAACAGACAAATCTTGGGTTTGAATATTCTGTTATTGTGGACTCAAGGAATTGATGCATGTGTTCTGCGTTGGGGTTGATGTCGGTTGACGACGATCATGTCTGATTTGAGGTTGATCTATAGCCTTGGTATTAGTGATCTGATGGCGAGACGTTGAGTTGTGCAGTAATGTGTAGTGACGTGCTGTTGCACGGGAGATACTATTGGGTTTGTATAGGTTGTCGGATACCTATGAGATGTTTATTCTACCTGACGTGTTTGGTTAAGTGACTCGTTTGGGTCAGATGACTTTGTGGCTGTGATGCCGAAATGGTTTTCGGTTCGGTTGTGTTGAACTTTGTCTGGCACAATGGTGTATCACCTAGTGTTTCTCCAGGGTGAGAATAGTAGTTCGTGATGGAAGATTGGATATAGGATAAAGGTTTGAGGGTTTGATGTGATGCATTCTTTCGTATTCCAAGTGGGTTAAGTGAGCTTCCATTTGGAGTTGGGTGTTGTGTTGTTGCTCGTGGATCGACGTCATGTTCGCTTCAGTGATGGTGATGTTAGCATCGACAGGATGATGATGTGGTATCAAAGTTGGTGGTTATCTAGTGATCATCATAACTTGAGTAAAGTTAATGCGCGGGGTGTGTGACTTCGTGTGATCAATGTCAGGGTTCAACATCTTGTGTTTGGACTCGGAGATAATCCTTGGTGTGCATTGTGTGGTGTGATTGAGCCAGTTTGTGGCAGTAAGAACGAAGGGGTGGTAGTCTTTATGATCGGGCATAGTGAGTGTTTGAGATCAAGTACCATGGTGGATTAGTCTCATGTGATGCGTTTGTCGCTGGGGTGGTTTGTGTACGGTGAGAGTTATGTTTTCAGGTTTGGCAGCGTGAGTTGGATCTTGATCCGACATTTCATGGATGTCTCAAGGGTGATAGTGGTGTCAGTAGGACTTGCATGTGTGAGCATTCTGATTGGAGGTTGATTCTTCACATCGTGTTTACCTCGTGTGACGATAGAATTGGAATTTCATTTGTTGGGACAATTCTGCTGTTGTGCGGTGTTACTGGATGTGCATCAGAGGTTGCTGATGATTGCGGAGCTAGTGTTTGGCTTTGGTTCAGTGTTGAATTTCAGGGATGAAATTTCTTTAAGAGGGAGAGAGTTGTGAAATCCTGACCTGTTTCATTTTTTTGAAATGTTTAAGTGTTGATGGTGTTAGAATTAATACTTAACCTCGGTGATGTTTTAAGTTCATATTTGGGCCTGTATATGGATTTTTGGAGCTTATTTTCAATTGGCAAGAGAGTTCAGTTGACTGAAGTTGGAGGCTCAGTCGACTACTCAGTCAACTGACTTAGACACTGGAAAATTTTGGTGGATTCCAGTAGCAATCCAATCGACTGACATGAGATATTTTTGGGCGTGGCTTACAAATATCAGTGTTCGGGAGATATTTTGAGATATTTATTTTTAGATCTGGGTTTCTCTCTGCCTTCTCTTTACATTTTGACGGGCCTAGGGCTCAGTTCTCAGTGATCTGACAGTGGAACCTTGCTATTGGTGCTGGGGGCATCGTGTTCATCTGGACGAAATCTCATTTCATCAAGGTTCGCTTTTCGAGGCGTCGAGATTTTGGCTCAATGAGGTAGGATCCTAGACTATGTTGTCTTTAAAGGGTGCTACGTGCAGTTTTACGCTTTTCTACCAGTTGAAAATGCTTACATATCATACTGTATGTTTTAAACCATGTTTATTCAGGTAAAAAGCATGTTTTTGTGCTTCTCTTGGTTTATTACATGTTGAGAGGTGTTATGGGTTTGGCGAGAGGAACCTTTGGGGTTAAACTCGCGGTGTTATGGGTTTGGTGAGAGGAACCTCGTTGAGTTGGACTCATGCGTGGGTATTTGGGTTTTGATGTGATAATCAAAAAGGACCGTGTTGAGATCTATAGATCGAGTATATTTGGGATGAGCTGCTCCACGGTAAAAGACTAAAAAACTGCACATAATGGGTTTTTCTGCCCGCCGGCTAGTAAATCGGGAAAGAACGCAGGTCGCGTTGGAAGTATAGGGCGTCTAGTTACTTCACGGGCCTCGTGTGGCCAGGTGGTAGTAACGTGACGGGGTTTATATGCCCATTCGGCATCGGTGCTTATGTATTAACCACGAGTTGGTAAGATCACGTGGATGTGATGATGGCGTGCTTTCGTGTGCACGTGTTGTCGCGGCTGTGTGTTCCGAGTAGAAAATAATGTTTTGGTTAATGCTTTTCTTTAACTGTGAAACGCTATCTGCATTATTGAAATGCTTAGTTTTGAGGATGGAAAACCATTTTGAGGCATATGGGAGTTTGATGGGAAAACTTGGGGTTTTATGAAGTAAAACCATTTTGAGGCTCATGTGGTTGAGTCAACTTTATGCTATGTGATTGCATGTCCTGCTTTACTGCTTCATAGTCTGTTTCTATTGGGCTTCGGCTCACGTTGTGGGATATGTTAAAACCTTTTTCAGGTGATCGTGGTCCTGTAGGTTAACCAGGAGGTGCCCGGAGGTGGCTAATGACAAGACTGATGTTTTGTCTTTGTTAGGTAGCTTATACCTTTTATATCTGGTTTATGTTTGGATGTAACTTAGTTGTAGTATATGAAATTCTTACGGATGTATGCATGATTTATTGCTTTCGAGCAAACCATGGGTTGGTTGTTGTTTTTCGTTTCTTACTATGTTTTTCTTTGATTGGTGCAACGGTTTACAAAAAGGGGGTTTTCAAATGGTTTATGTTTCCTTCAAACTCTTGTACTTCGAGGGGGATTTTGGAACAGTTTGTATCTCTTTTTTTTGGATAATTAATTGTAACATAAAAAAAAGAAAAAATCAAATTTTCAAGGGGTATACCCCAGGTAATTACATGAGTAATCAGTAGGAAAACCTCCTTCAACATAGAAAACCCAATCCCCAGCTGAACCGACGGGGGGACCTAACAAAAAATCCATATTCCACGCATAACTCGCATGGATAGGAAATACTAATATTTACAACAATCTAGCAAAAGGAACTGGTCATCCAACACAAAATAACAAAATCCTCCTGAAGCTCCGCTCCTCGAAAAGCTTCAATCCTCAACCAAGAAATGACCTACTCACCTAAGAAGATTTGCCAAAGAACCTATATAAAACTGAGAGAATAACCAAACCTCCATGCTCAGGAGGTCAAAAGGGCTTGTTCTCTAACCAATCAGGTAAACTGACGTAGCCTGAGCAAGCGAAGAAAAAGGAACCTCCGCAGCTAAATAATGGCTCTGACAAAAGAGCCCCAAGGATCAAACCACAGGTCCAAAGAACAGCCGAAAGGGACTCATCAGAGGTCTATGAGTAAAGTACCAGGGCTAGATGGGCCCCTAGCCAGCCAAAAGAAGCAACGACAGATCAGCCCCAAAAAACTCAAGCTCAAAATCGGCCAACACAAATTACCAACCTACCCTGCGCACATGGTCGCCAAACATAAGCAGTGGGAGACCCCTACAAGTCAGCAATAAGTAATGAGCAGAACATCCTCAGAGAACCGGCTAAGAGAAACCTAGGCCATCCCAAAAGAAACTCAACCATCGGATCCAGACGAAGCAGGCCATCAGCTAGAACCCCAATCAAAGAACCACCAAGGCCCCACCATAGGTACCCAGCTAGAGTATAGACAGATCCTCATCTTTTTCAAAAGGTTATTTCTTTATCCAAAAATTAAATTTTGTTTTAAAGGCTTGCTTTGGGGCCGTAACCTTAGTCTTTTGGGCTAAATTGAATAAGCCCTCGGTAGTACGTTTTTACCAAGGTTTTAGCCCGTTTGGGCTTTATGGTATTCATCATTTTTTGTTCGTGTGGTTTTGGTGATTGTTCGTGGGCTTTCGCATGACCCGGAGTTTAGGGCGTGACACTAATTCTTCGTCTTAACCTATCTTTTAATTATTTCCATCTTTTCTTCTTATTAGACTCTTTGATCTTTCTTATTCATTCACTTAATCTTTCGTTTCGTCCCTTTCTCATCTTTTCTTCACATTAGTTACATACTCCCTTTTCTCTTTCTTTAATTCTTGCTTTCAATTTGTATTTTCTCCTTAACCATGTACCGAACCCTAATTCATCTTTATCCATTATAGAATCATTAACTATCTTTCCCATTCATCCATTCTTACCCACATTTCGATTTCATTTCATTAATCAAAATACTGAACCGACGTCGAGCACAACTTATAGAAATCCCAAACTATTCTCCCTTAACCAACTACGCGAAGTCCGTTAGATAATAGTCCATTCTATAACTCACCACGACAACCATTACATCCAGTTTATGGGACCCACCCGAGAGAACCTGGTACCCACCTCCAGTTTACAAGAGCCAACCCGAGGAAGCTTGGCACCCATCTTGCGAAAGTTTCTAGTGTTTCACCGCGGAGATGCTCAAGCCCAACTTATTCACAATCCACAATCCGCAACCCGTGGTTCAATAATTGATTAATCATATCATTATTTATTAACAACAGGGAGTCCATCACCCCAATTCAATCTCATATCATAACATTATCCGTTAACCACCAAGAGTCCAACCGTTCACAGGTTCCTTTCCCTAATTTAGTTTTACCAACATATTCTCAAATCACTTTCTTTATCCATAATATTTATCTTACTTTGCTTAGTTAAAATTATAAGTCTCAAATCATACATTAAATCATCACCATTTGAATATCAATTCTATAAAACTCAAGATTCATTATATCATAAGTCTCTAACATATTTTCATAATTTCCTTCATTCAACACCTATCTACTGGGGGCAATACTGCCAAGATCATTCTTTATAAAAATGATTAATCGGTAAAAAAATTAACTGGACGGGTAAACGCCGAAACGGGCTCCAGATAAAAATTTTGACGAAGAACGATCAAAATAAAACCCGTGCAACCAAAGTTAATTT
>JAULJZ010183265.1:0-22097 GCA_032270985.1 Heliamphora pulchella | reverse complement strand
ACATGGGAGGCATTCATGAAGGTATTTCTGGAAAAATACTTTCCAGCGACATTGAGGGATCGCTACAGAGAGGATTTCCTGTTTCTGACTCGGGGGAGTATGTCGGTTGTTGAGTATGAGGCTGAGTTTATCAGCTTATCCTGGTTTGCACAGGAGATCATACCTACTGATGAGTTCATGGCGAACCGATTTAAGAAGGGTTTAAGGCTCGCTATCAGGGACAGAGTGGCGGCATTCTAGATGCAGGTTTACACTGACTTGGTACAAATGGCCATGAAGGTGGAGGACACCTTGTCTGAGATGCGTAGGGACAGAGACGGTAGGAGTCACCAGGACGGGGAACGTGCACAGTCCCGGGGATGCAAGGACAAGCGTCAATGGACATCTGGTCCGAGTTCTCATCCGGTGGGGTAGTATCCCCCACGGTCTTCTGTTTCTTCGCCTCCCATAGCTTCAATGGGACGGTCGGATCAGAGGGTGCTTTGTCATAGATGCCAGTGACCAGAACATCGTGCAGCTAAGTGCAGGAGTGCAGCACCTATTCAGGCACAGTCGCAGTCGCAGGCGCCAGAGAGAGGACCACCGATATGTTTTGAGTGTGGGTAGACTGGGCACATCCGGAGGAACTGTCCTCAGGGAGGGAGCATTTAGAGTACAATAGGAGCGCCCGCTGTTCCATCTAGCCAGGGGAGACAGACGTATCAATAGCCTAGAGCTCAGATGTCCAGGTTTGCAGAGGGGGGTGCATCAGTGCAGTCAGGTAGACAGTCGGCAGTTCAGAGCTACAGCGGACTGGCCAGAGCTTACGTTCTTACAGATCCTAGGTCTTCCAGAGCACCGGTCGTGCCTGATGCTGCTACTTCCACCTCCGTGATCAGAGGTACTCTTCTAGTCTTCAAATCATGGGCCAGTGTTCTTATCGACACTGGAGCATCACATTCGTTTATATCTGCTGCTTTCGCATCTACATTGGGGTTATAAATGGACTGGTTGGGTAGTACCATGTGTGTGGAGATCCCAGTCAGTGGGAATGTGACGTTGAGTCTCGTCTGTAGATCCTGCGTGTTGGAGGTCGCCGGTTATTGTATAGAGTTCGACCTTGTTATCCTAGGCATGACCACGTTTGACGTCATCCTAGGGATGGACTGGCTGATCATCTATCGTGCCTTCATCGATTGCGATCGACGCAGGGTAACGATTTGTACACCAGCGGGCGATTACTTTGTTTTGTGGGAGACCGGGATGAGGATTTGAGGTCTATGCCAGGCGTTGTGTGGAACCAGGGCAACCTGGGTTTCCTTTTCTCAGTCCTCATGTTGGATGAAGAGATTGGAATTCGAGGAGAGTTACCTCCGGTGGTGTACGACTATCCTGATGTCTTTCCCGATGATTTGTATGAGTTGCCACCTAGTCGGGAGGTAGAGTTCTCTATAGATCTAGTTCCTAGCGCTTCTCCCATATCTATACCATCCTATCGCTTTGCACCTGCTGAGTTCCGTGAACTCAAGGTACAGTTACAGGAGTTGCTAGACGGAGGGTTCATACGTTAGAGTACTTCTCCGTGGGGAGCCCCTGCTCTTTTCGCAAAGAAGAAGGATGGATCTTTGCGTCTATGTATCGATTACAGGAAGTTGAACCAGGTGACAGTAAAGAACAAGTATCCGATGTCGAGGATAGATGACTTGTTTGATCAGCTGAGGGATTCGAGCTGCTTGTCGAAGATTGACTTGAGATCGGGATATCACCAGTTGAGGATTAGGGACGAGGACATAGTGAAGACTGCTTTCAGGACTCGCTATGGTCACTATGAGTTTCTGGTTATGCCGTTCGGTCTGATGAACGCACCAGCTACGTTCATGGGTTTGATGAACTGGATCTTCCATCCTTATTTGGACAGTTTTGTGGTAGTGTTTGTGGATGATATTCTGATATATTCACCCACTAAATAGGCGCACGAGGATCATTTGAGGATCGTGCCACAGACTTTGAGAGAGCACTGCTTGTACGCGAAGTTCGAGAAGTGTGAGTTCTAGATGACTGAGGTAAGATTTTTGGGACACGTTGGGTCGGCAGACGAGGTATCAGTGGATTCGTCAAAGACTGATGCTGTGACCGGTTAGGAGCGACCAAAGAGTGTCTTTGAGATACATAGTTTTTTGGGTCTAGCTGGCTACTACCGACGGTTCGTGAAGGACTTTGCTAAACTCGCTGCATCGATGACGCGTCTGACGCGGAAGGGAGTTGTGTTTATTTGGAGTGAGTCTTGTGGGTCAGCTTTCCAGGAGATGAAGACGAGGTTGACTAGTCCGCTAGTGTTGATCATTCCAAAGTGAGGCTTGGGATATACTGTATACTGTGATGCATAACACGGCGGTCTTGGATGTGTTCTGATGTAGGAGGGTAAGGTTGTAGCCTACGGTTCTCAGCAGTTAAAGACGCACGAGCAGAACTATCCTACGCATGACTTGGAGTTGGAAGCCGTGGTTTTTGCCTTGAAGACATGCGTCACTATCTTTATGGTGAGCATTTCGAGGTTTTCTCCGATCATAAGACCTTGAAATACTTGTTTTAGCAGAAGGACCTGAACTTGCGCCAACGACGATGGATGGAGTTATTGGAGGATTGTGATTTCGACTTGCAATACCATCCAGGGAAGGCCAATGTGGTGGCAAGCGCGCTCAGTAGGAGATCTCACGGGTCGTTAGCGTCTGTGGCTATACGTGAGTGGGACATGCTTGCAGATGTTGGGAAGTTTGATTTGTGCTTTAGGGAGATTGAGACGGGTGCTACCTTATTTTTTGTAGTTACTCGACCAGCGTTGATAGCACGTGTGCTAGAGATTCAGTAGACGGACCAGGAGGCTCAGATGATACGAGACTGCGGTGCTAGTGGCGAGGATACATTAGGATGGATTATGGGTTCTGATCAGAGTTTGAGGTTAGCAGGCAGGTTGTTTGTGCCAGAGGCATGCCGAGCTAATGTTTTACATGAGTGTCATCATTCTCGTCTTGCCGTGCATCATGGAGGCACGAAGATGTATCATGACCTACGTCGTCAGTTTTATTGGACAGGGATGAAGCGAGATGTGGTTCAATTTGTTTCTCGATGCCTCACCTGTCAGCAAGTAAAGACGGAGCACCAGAAACTGGTAGGGTTGCTACAGTCGTTGCCTATATCAGAGTGGATGTGGGAGCACGTCACGATGGACTTTGTGTCAGGACTTCCTCGGTCACCAAGTGGACACGATGCCATGTGGGTTGTGGTTGATAGGTTGACGAAGTCTGCACACTTTCTCCCCATACGAGTGAGGGATTCGGTGAAACGAATGAGTAGCTTGTACGTTAGGGAGGTAGTTAGATTGCACGGAGTGCCAGTATCTATTGTTTCAGATCGAGACCCGCGCTTCACTTTGCGCTTTTGGCAGAGTCTGCAGGAGGCCTTGGGGACGAGTTTGACATTCAGTACTGCTTTTCACCCCTAGATGGATGGCCAGTCAGAGAGGACTATACAGATTCTGGAAGATATGCTGAGGTCTTGTGTCCTTGACTTCAGAGGTTCATGGGAGGATCATCTACCTTTAGCAGAGTTTGCATACAATAATAGCTATCAGTCCAGTATTGGGATGGCACCGTATGAGGCTTTGTATGGTAGACCATATAGATCGCCCGTATGTTGGACAGACGTAGGAGAGACCACGGTCTCAGGACCAAACATGGTAAGGGAGACGACGGAGAAGGTTGCTGTGTTTCGCCAGCGTCTTGCTACAGCGCAGAGCTGCCATAAGAGTTATGCAGATAAGAGGAGGCGACCTTTGGAGTTTGCAGTGGGGGATCATGTGTTTCTGAAGGTCTTTCCACGTACAGGTTTAATGAGGTTTAGTCATAGCGGGAAGCTATCACCGCGTTTTGTTGGACCATTTGAGATCCTCGAGAGGATTGGTGAGGTTGCTTATCGTTCCGCTTTGCCATCTCAGTTAGCATCTGTTCCTAACGTGTTTCACGTTTCTATGCTACGGAGGTACAAGCCTAATCTTTCTCATGTGTTAGATTGGGCAGAGCTGCAGATTGACGAGGATGTCACTTATGAGGAACGTCCAGTGAGGATTCTTGATATAAAGCAACGGGTATTGCGGGGCAGGACTATTGCGTATGTCAAGGTCTTATGGCATCATCACGGGGCTGAGGAAGCTATATGGGAGCTTGAATCTGAGATGCGTGCTAGATACCCAGACCTTTTTACCTTGTGACCTTGTTGTGAATTTCGGGGACGAAATTCCTTAAGGGGGGTAGAGTTGTCAAACCCGGACTTGTCTCTTTTTGAGACTTATATGTAAATGAAGTGTTTTGTATATATTTCTTCGGTGTATGATTTATTCGCTTTGATGCATGTTTAAGTTTATCTGAGCATGCGGGGTTGGTTCCCGGGGTTGTTGGGAGTTATAGTTCGAATTTCAAAATTTCAAAATAAAAGTTATTTTGGAGGCCTATAAATATCGGAACTTAGTTATTTTCTAAAAAAATATTTTGAAAACTTAACTCCTAAGTTTCCTCTAAATTTCTCTCTGCCTTCTCTCTAACTTCTCGGGGGCCAGGGGCTTGGTTTTTGATAAACCAACTGCTGATCCTTAGTATCGGCATCGAGGGATTTGCATCCATCCAGTCAGAATTTGATTATGGCGATGCTCAGATTTGCACGTGGATCGAGACATCAGGTTTTTAACCCAACGAGGTAGGATTTCAGATTCAACTGTTGTATGAGGGATATATATGTAATCTTGTGTTGTTTTATCATTTTAAAATGCATGAAAAGTGATTTATGTTTCAAATCCGATTTTGGGTTAAAAACTATTTTTTGGCGTTTGGTTGGATGAAATCGAAAGAGGGATGCTCCTTTTGAGATTTTATGATAGCCTTGAGCTCGAGTATGCTTCTAGGTATCAAAATAGGTGTTTTTGAGGCTTGATATGAGATTTAGAAACCAAAATCGTAGCTCAAAAACATGATCTAAGCATGTTCAGTCGACTGAACCTATGAGTTCAGTCGACTGGATCATCATGTGGGAGGTACAGTCGACTGGACCTGGGAGGTCAGTCGACTAAAATGGCTTCTGTTTTGAATTTTTATTTCCAGTGTGTTTTTCAGTCGACTGGAGGGTGAGTCCAGTCGACTAAACCTGGACTATTTTAGGAAAATGTTGTGTTTTGGTTCAAGCTTTCCTCGTGTGATGCTTATCCGAGGTTTTTATGAAATTCTATGGTTCCAAAGGGGTATCTGAGGTTTTAAAAAGGTCGGTTTGAAAACGGAGTCTTGGAAATTTTCAAAACGTGTTGATTGAAGATTTGGAGCGAGCCCTCAGGGTTGAGTCTCAACTTCTAAAACGTTTTGGGTGAAAGTATGTTTTTACATCTGTTGTTTGATCTCCATGGTTCATGGATGGGATCCCTTTTATATACATGTGTTGTATATTTGTTGGTGGGTTGGGTTTAAATGTTATCCATAGATGTACCGTGACGATAGATGTGTGTTGAGTTGGGCTTCCATTGCTCCTTGATGAAAGTCCAAAAACGTGTGCAGAGTGGGTTCGCTACGGTCCCTCAGGTTAATCCCCGTAAACGTGGCATTGGTTAACTTCGTCCATCGGTCATGGTAATCCGTAAAGAAGCGAGTCGTGATTTGGTTAACTTCGTCCATCGGTCATAGAAATTCGTAAAGAAGCAGGTTATCCCTTGAGTGGGTATATTGTTGTGACATCGTATAGAACTTGTCATTACCTAGCAAGTGGTTCAGGACTAGGGTAATGGGCAAGAGTCTATAGTTGATGCCTTTGTCTTGAGTTAGCAGAGTCGGTACATAGGATCTCATTTATCTTGTCTCCTCGGTTGATTGTTGTCCTGAGTGGAGAATGTTGTTTACTGCTTTCCCTTAACTGTGGTTTGATAACTCTTAGGTTTATATGCATAGTTTCAAGGATGAAAATGATAGTTTTCAGATGGAAAACTGGTGGTTTTTGTGAGAAAATCGTGTTGGCTTTTGTGGTCGAGCTAGCTCCCACCATATGATTGCATATCCTACTTTACAGCTTTATAGTCTGTTTCTATTGGGCTTCGGCTCATGTGGTGGGATTTTCTGAAATTTTTTTCAGGTGGATGTGAGGAGATGACCTAGACGCCCGTTGAGACGGAAGACTAGTCGCTGTTTCTCCTGTTTTATACATATACCTCGATATGTGATGCCTGTTTCAGAAGGCGGATTTTGTACGCCTTTAGGCGATATAATTATTCATGCATGAGACGCTTGTTTCCTGTTTATGAGAGATAAACTTGGAAGTCTTTATTCAAATGTTGTATTTTGATCATCAACTGTAAAATCTATTTTCTCTACATGGGTGTTTTGGTGGGCTTTCGCGTGACCCGAATGTTCGGGGCGTGACAATAACCACATCGCCGGGCTTCATGCCCATGTTGTTTTATTCAATCACAACGGCTTGGGGTCGGGGACCAGTGCAATGTAGCTGTACTGAATTCGAATGGGACCGATGCAATTCTAATTGTACCCGATATCCCACCTTAAGATTCGTGACGCCTTGCTAGTGCCAACCCAAAGTCTAAAACATACGAATTAGAATGTTACCGACGAACCCATGGTGCCCAATAATTTTCCATTATAATCAATATTCATACACCAGAGATGCACCCAAGGTGTTCAAAGGGAACTCATCCCAAAACATTTCACAAAAATTGACATACCAGGGACGCCCTAACCAGTTTTCTACCTCCATCGGGCTAAGAGTCCCTATGAACTATTTTACACCCAGGTCTTTGAATTGTTTGATTAAGGAGTTACTATTTCTCTTAGCTTGCATTGCGATCTATCATGTGTTTTGTTCTATCAACTCTCTAATCGCCTCTAACATCCTTGTTATCGGGTCAAGTTCCACCGGTCCCACCTGTGGAGACTCTTCTTGTTGTGCCTTATTATACTGATTCGGGTTGAATGATGCTCCGTCTGAGTTCTCCATGCTTCACCATATTATAAGAAAGGTATGGATTAGGGCACGACACAAGAGTCTAACTTATAGGTATAAAGGTAGGAACAGATTGTTTAACAGAATGTTTAACAACACAAGAGCCATTTCTTCAATCTGATAACTTACTTAGACTTCCAATCAGGACCCTGCGCCTGTAGAACATGTTTTCTAAATGGACTTCAAAACTAGTTAGTTCGACGCCCGAAGGCAAAGGTATGACATCCCCAGGTCTAAATCACTCTATTCGACAAACCGCGAGACGATGCACTTAACCTACGGTCCACCACTGACTACAGTCTAACAAGTCTACAGAACCTATAATGTGATACCCCGTCTTTCGAGCACGTCGAGATATACATAATTATAATTAAGGGAGATATTCTAGCCATTCATTCATAGTTACATATAATAGGTACTACATCAATTAGAGTTCAGCACTGTTCAAAATACATAACGATTACAGTTTCTCCAAAGGATTCAACAAAAATTACAATATACCCGTGAAAACTGAACAAAAGAACAAAAAGGGATGAACTTCCAATTTCTTCAATTCACATTGTTAGGGTCGGCTAGTTCCCGCCACTCACCCTGTTCCTTGAAGTTTCCTTCTTCTATGGGTGCAACCTCCTAAAAAAGCTCTTCTTCCTCACATGTGACATGAATGCCACGAGCCAAAGCCCAGAAGCAAACTCCCTAAACCTTTTAATCGACCTCACAACAAAATATCCTACAACGCATATCGTATAACACCCAATACAATTTAATGCCAAGGAGACATACAAATTTGATATTTACGGCAAGGTAAGCATATATAAGAACAATTATGCAAGTGCGTGATGCAAATGAATGCGATGAAATTGCCCAACCTGACATACATCCAGAACCAATAACATGAATTCCATGATGGGAATTTCAAAGTAGACTTCATGGGAATTTGATCACCAAACCTATCCTCGCCTCGTTGCGAAAGGTAAATGCTCGCCTTTCTTTATATCTCAGCCGTTTTACTCAATGGCAACGGCGTGGGGGCCGGCGAGTAACTTCCTTATTCCAAATCCTCCATCCTTATTTCAAATCCTCTGGCCAACAATTTGCGAACAAATCTCACCTTAAGTACAAGAATGCTCGTTTGGCGTCAACCTAAAGTCTAAATTACCGAGATTAAAAGGCTAGTGGCGAACCCATGGTGCCTAACCCCTTTCATAATAAACTGCTTTTCATAATAACAATCTTCCAAATCAATTTCAAAATTGGCAACTAGGGATGCCCTAGGTTCAAGATCACAGAAAGAATGATTTCCACACAACTCAACCCACAATGGCAGGTACCAAAAAGGGACTTCGACAAGCCATGAAAACCACTTTTGGATTTGGCCATTAAAAACATAGGTGTCTGGTCTTACAAAAACATGTGACAGAGAGCTCTGTCAGTCACAGATTTACAACAGTGGTATTGAGGGGGGTTTGACATATCAACACTTCATATTTTTTGTTCATTTTTGGTAGACAATAAGATAAACATGGTTTCTACATGTTCCATGTTTTAACCTAAGCTCATTTCTCACTCTAACCTAGGGTTTTTATGTCTGCAATACAGAGTGGTAAGAATCTGACACTCTTTAGTAAAAATGGTGTATATCAAGTTCAAATAAATGAAATCACTTAAAAATGATTTTGCATGAAAGATAACTTTAAACGCTAGATCTGGACATGAAAATCACACTTAGATCATTTTTCTACAATTAGTTATGGTAGTTCAAAGTTCATGGCAGAAAGTTGAAACAACCAGAAAAGTAGGCCCTTTAGGGTTTTGGCGTCTTAGCTCAAGATATGTTTAGATTTAGTTTATTTTCTTTGCATGCATGTAATTTATAAATATATATCAAAGTTTCAGAACACATACAAGTTGTTAAACTAAAAAATAATCACATGCAAACATATCCACTAATAGATCAAACATGAACAACCCCAATTTTACTATCACAATGCATTTTTGTTTGAGATTTTGTTTCTTATTCTTGTGTGTATTATAAGAAATGAGTTGAAGAAGATTTATATGTGAGAATAAAAGAGGGTTATAAGAGTTTACTTACCTTAGAAATATTTGGTTAAGGGTAGAAGGTAGGTAGGACTTAGCTTTCACTCAAGGTCTCCTAGTTAACTTGGCTCCTTCCTTCTTCTTTCTCCTTCTTCTTTCTTCTTCTTCTCTTGAAGAGTTTTGATGATACAACTTTCTGGTCTCTCTCTCTCTCTCTCTCTCTCTCTCTCTCTCTTAGTGTCGAAAATACATAGTGGAGAAGGGGTGTTTGGTTGTATTTTATAGAGAAAAATGTGGGTAGGTTTAATTATTAAGGTGTAAGTCTTTTTAGTATTTTTCTTAATTCCTATTGGATGCATGGGAGGTTTGCTTCATTTGAGACTTACAAAATCAGCTTTGTGCCGAGGAGGATTTCGGCCGTGACAGGTTTGGGGCAACCAAAAAGCTATTTTGCATTAATTTATGGTTTAAATTATGTTTTGGTATAATTTTGTGTGAGAAAACACCTAATATATTAATTTTGTGTATTTTTTGGTATCTTTATCTACTAAAATCTATTATATTAGTGTGTTTATGATTAATTTAGTATTCTCATGAATTATCATAATTTTTATAGCAATTGATTATATAGGTATAAACTTTTAAGTTAAATTAAGCTAGTTTGACAAGAGTTGACTTTTTGACTTATTTATTGTGTAAAAATTTTAAATAATGATTTGTTTGCTTTTGTTGACCCATATTATTATATTATTATGTATATTACTTATTTAAAAAGTATTAGGTCATAATAATGCTTAATTTGTACAACTTTTTTCTCATTTTTGAGTTCAAAAAGGTAAAAAGTGACTTTTTGGGCACATATCCCAAGGTGGTCAGCCATTTAAGGGTATTTTTGTTATTTTTGTTGTTATTTTATCAGTTGTTATTTAATTGTATCTAAATATCTAATTTAGGATGTGCATGTTTCAAAATTTAGATTTTCAAGACTTTTTGCTATACTAGGTGCAAAATGGTCATTTTACCATAATTATGAGAATTTATTTTTTGATTTTTAACCTTATATTTCTTTCTATTTACTTAGTTTATGATGTCACGAGACTTCTCTGAGTATTTGGGCTTCTCTTCTGAGTATTTGATTTTTTTAAAGGTTTTTCGGGTCAAGTTAGGGTTTCGGTTTAATTAGGATTTTCTCATTCTTTCAGCGACCTAAGATCTCGCCAGCTAATTGTCGCTAATACTAGGGTTTGGGTTGGATTGCTACATGGGTCATTACAAACTGGATTGTTATAACTAGAGTCCGGAACGGGTTGTTACAATCTATCCCTCTTAAAATAAATTTCGTTCTCGAAATTTCGTGCAAAAAGTTTTGGATGATTACTTGCATCTCTTCTCTTCGAAGTTGTGTCCTTGTTTACTTGAATCGTTCTTTATTGAGGGTGTGGACAAGGTCGAGCTTATACGTTCAGCACTTTGAGTAATGGTTCTTTTATCTTACTAATTTCTTAAATCGACTACTACACAATTTTCAAAGATTACGTCGCATATCCGTGTCGTGGGAGTTGTTTGACTAGTGTTAACCTAAAGCCTTTATCCTTCAAGTGTGCCCTTTCTCGGGATGATGCAACAAGTTTACCTAATGTATAACTTAGAGCTTGCGTTTATGGCGTACCTCCGATCATCAACGCATATTCCTTTGTTTCTTGTGAAGGACGAACATTTCATTCATCCCTCTCTGGTTGGTCAGGTTGCATCACATTTTTCACACCACTTGTTTCTTGCTGCAATAGACTTGTTTGATCTTTATAGCCTTGCCTTTGCTGACAGTTGTTGTAGTTTAATCCTCTTCGTAGTGGGCATCCAAACCTTTTATGTCCGAGCTTTCGGCATTAATAACAGATTACTAATTTTGGCATCCTTTTTCCTAGTTGTTCCTTTCTGTCATTTTGAGGGTAAGGTTCTGGGCGCGTGATATTCTTGTTGTCCCTTAGTGGTCATCCTCGATTGTATTCTTCACTTTTTAGTGGGCAATGAGCCATCCTATACCCAGGCTGGTTACACTTATAATAAGCTCTTACTGTTGTTTGTTGTTGCTTTGTGGCCTTGATCTAAATCTTTGTTGTTCCGGAAAAGTACTTCTTCTCAGGTGCTGGGATATTCTGTACCCTTAGGTCCAATAAGTACCATGATCCTTTCTAGGGTGTCTTTCCTTGCTATTGGTCCAAATTGGCTGCTAAATCTTGCAAGATTCGTGCCAGGTTCGGGACGTCCACTTCCACTCCAGTTCCACCTACTTTTATTGAACATCCATGGTTTTATCTTTGTCCCGCCATCTTTAAGAAAGAGAAAAGGAAAAAATGGTCATTGAACTGTTTGATAAGGTTGGTTCTACAGATGAGGTGAAGGCATAACACTCAACACGTTTATTGCCACGAAATATTTTATCTAAAGAGATCCTATCGTTCTTATTGTAGATTGCACAGAATTACAAAACTGTTAAAACATTATTACTATCCTGGACTTTACGTGATTTCCTGTACTAGACTTTGGTTTCACTTCGTTGGTTAGCAAAGATCTGTTCCTACTAATCAGTCCTTTCTATTTCTATTTCGTACATTGATAACTCGCAGTATTGTTCACACACAAATCTCATACGGTTGCAAAATCTAGCGCGGGAGTTGTTGTTGTAAGCAGATCTTTAATTGAAGATAAGAGTTTGCTTTAATTTTCCTTATGCATACTCTTAATATGCTTTTGACGGTTCAGAACTGTGTGTTCAGATTGCCCAGGCAAGATGCAAGTCTCGGTTGAGTATGGTATAGAACTCATATTGGTGCAAATCTCACGGATGTACTTTTTTCTTGTAGCTACCGATGTGTCGCGAGGTCTATAGATAGAAAGCAAGCGGCCTTAGTAGAGCGATCCATTATAACCCGAATGTTGTCAGTTCATGAGGCGATCTTGATAGTCCTGGTGACGAAGTCCATAGTCATATGGTTTCATTCCTATTCTAGCCTTTCCAAGTGTTGTACCGTTCCTCTTAGCTTCCGCCGTTTGTCCTTGACATGTTGGTACATTGGGTTTGAATGTCTCTTCCACTAACTGGATCGTTTTTCTCCAGTGGTTGGTTACTCTAGGGTAGAATGAACGTGATAAAAGGTATAGTTGAGGCAAACATCGAGTCTTGTAATACATTGTGGTTTGATGGTTAATTCTTCATTAGGCTCCTGATGCTCATGGTTGTCGTCAAAATTCTTCATTTAAGGTGGGGACAGCTGGATTTGGATTCTAAAAGTCAGCGTGAATATTGATGCGTACAGATATTCCTCCTTTTCTGAGGGTATCATATGCTCGAGGTTGTCTCTTGTTTTCCACTTCCCTATTGTTGGTATGAATCTTTTGCTTCTTGGTTTATTGGATGTGTGGGTCAGCTATGAACTAGTCTGGGTAAGTTTGAATTCTGTCACATGGTGGTGTCGTGAATCCCTTGGTGTGAAGCTGTTGTCTCTAACCGTAGATTGCTGATGGCATAGTTCTACTTGTTGGGTCCTTTGAAAAGATATAGTTAGTTGAATAAACCCTTTCTTAACCATTCCTGCAGTTGGGGTCTTGATCTTCAAAGCTTTGTTAAACGCGGACGTTGACAGGTATTTTAAGTCGTAATGTTGAGAAAAGATCTGCCTCACGATTCGAAGAGGTGTCAAGAGGTTCTCATGCATTGTCCTAGTTTTTTTTTGGTGAAAGCGCTAAGGTTTAATGATGTAATATCTTGACGATTGTTGTTACTCATAGATCTATGGGGCAAGGTTTTGAAGGTCAATGGCAAAAACATGCACGGGGTTCAATAAGGATAGTCTCGAGAAAAGCGATCATAGGGTGGTGAATGGGTAAGTGTTTAGCTGAGAATTTCGAATGGTATAAGCACGAGATGTAGCTGGCGTTAGAACATCTTAGGGTGGAACCCAGATGGTTTAAAGATAGGTTGATTTAGGGAAAGGTGTCAAGGTTAAGGCAATCACCGTTGACCCAATTTGAGAGGTCGGTTGAAACTTAGATGCATTGGAGATAAGAGATCAACAATTAATGAATATTACAAAAGAGGAGGTTCTTGGGACCAATTTGTGCAACATCATACCTTGCAAAAGATACGTTTAAGTAATGGGTAGCCAAACTATATATTTGTTTTGAAGTTACGTCGGCCTAACGTACTTCGATTCAAGCATCCAAGTCGACTTCCCAGGTTGGGATTTCAAGAATTTACAAAAATTACTGCACACAAGTGTGGTATCAAGATCGAGAGAAATGAATGAGGGCAAAAGATTTCACCAATGTCGAACATTCGGACCGATGATACTAGAAGGAAGGGTACTCAAGGATTTCAATTGGGTGCGCAAATTGACACAACGGCTTGAGAAAGGGATATAGAATCGAGCAACATACGGTTCGACACATCATGTTATTGCTAACACATGACACATAATCATGCTAATACTTAACCATATAAGATCCTATTAAATGAACTCCACGTACCGAGGAGTACCAACAAGAGTGATAAGCCAATTTGGATAACCTACCTATTCTTTGCCAGAAAGTATGTCAGCCAAATACATTTCTAACTCGGCTTCTAAATTTGTTAATCCAAACTCCCGAAAGCAAGAATAATCAATCATAAGGAACTCATAAGGGTGAAGTTATGAGGTTTTAACGGTGGTTTCTGTAAAACTTAGCCTATTCCTAGTGCTTCATCATCTAGGGGCTCGTTAACTTGTCGGTGGCTTGGTTGTCTATCAGTCATTTTAGGAGAGTGTTGAGATTTAGGAGTTGTCTTAAATTCTTGATTGTTTTCATGTTTGGGATCTTGTGGAATTTAGTTTGAGATCATGAGATAGCTTGTGAAGAACTCAACAACAAACATTTTCATTTCATTCAAACACAACCAATACAAGGTTTTCAAAAGTTCACAGAACACACGTATAATATTCAACGAAGGAAAGATACAGCACGTAACATGCTAAGGCCTAGACAAACAGATGCAGATAGAAGTAGCGAATAACTAAGTTACGCTCCCACGTTGTCTCTTAGATACCATAGCAGCGCCACTGCACTTTCACGTGCCAAAAGTCCTTCGGTCCCATGCGAGTCCTATTAAGTATGGCTACTGGTACCTCCAAGTACATTTCTGGATTGTTAAAGTCAATCACCGGGTCACGCGGGTTGATGAATCCTCTCTTGTCTCTAGGTTTCTGTGTCTGCATCCACCTCGCATCCATCTTGTCTCCCAATAGACCTTTGAATCTTGGCAAAACCTTTAGACAATAGGTGGTCTTGTCACATTTCTCCAACACCCTCAGTGGACCCAGGTATCTCAGGAAAGACTTAGGCTTTTTCCATTTCCACGTCTTTTTTGGGAATACTCTTGCATACACCCGTTCTCCAACAAGATAGTCTTTGCGGTAGTCTTGGCAGCTCCAGTAGATTGTTGCGTCCGTTGCTTCATCACTGTCTGGCTCCGGTGGCGGTGCCTCTAGCGAATCATAAAAGAAAGAGATGGCTCGCTCCTCGTTCTCGCTGTCGTCATCCTCAAGTCCCTCATCATCCTCTGCCTCAACGTCTGCCTCGTTTTCTACCTCGTCTGGTTCTTCGTTTGCCCCTACTTTTTCAATCTCTTCTCCTTCATGAACTGGCCACTCGTCTGGAAACATCAATGCTAACAAAAATATGTCTATCGGGTCTGGCTCTTCAGTGGGTTCTTCCTTGGGGTCCGAGTATTTTGGTTTTGGTGCCGCCCATGGTTCCCCAGCCGGCTCTGCGTCGGACGCCATCCTAAAGAAAGAAAGATAGAGAAAAATCTTAAGGTAAAAGTTTTAAATTGTTAAAATTATAAGTGATAAACTAATAGTATAGACACTTTACTGAGTTTTTGACGTTACAGAACTCGTAGTCTCCCATATCCCAAGGCCTAAAGGTTTACTATACCTAGGCTTTGATACCAACTGTGACACCCCGTCTTTCGGGCATGTCGAGACATACATAATTATAATTAAGGGAGATATTCTAACCATTCATTCATAGTTACATATAATAGGTACTACATCAATTAGAGTTCAGCATTGTTAAAAATACATAACGATTATAGTTTCTCTAAAGGATTCAACAAAAATTACAAAATACCCGTGGAAACTGAACAAAAGAACAAAAAGGGATGAAGTTCCAATTTCTTCAATTCACATTGTCGGGGTCGGCTAGTTCCCGCCACTCATCCTATTCCTCAAAGTCTCCTTCTTCTACGAGTGCAACCTCCTCCAAAAGCTCTTTTTCCTCACTTGTGGCACGAATTCCATGAGCTAAAACCCAGAAGCAAACTCTCTAAACATTCTAATCAAACTCACAACAAAATATCCTACAACGCATATCGTATAATACCCAATACAATTCAAAACCAAGGAGACATATAAATTTGATATTTACGGCAAGGTTAGCATATATAAGAACAATTATGCAAGTGCGTGATGTAAATGAATGCGATGCAATTGTCTAATCCGACATACATCTAGAACCAATAACATGAATTCCACGTCGGGAATTTTAGAGTAGACTTCATGGGAATTTGATCACCGAACCTGTCCTCGCCTCGTTGCGAAAGGTAAACGCTCGCCTTGACTTCATGCCTCAGCTGTTTTACTCAATGGAAACGGCGTGGGGGTCGGCCAATAACATCCTTATTCCAAATCCTCCATCCTTATTTCAAATCCTCTGGCCAATGATTTACGGACAAATCCCACCTTAAGTATAAGAATGCTCGTTTGGCGTCAACCAAAAGTCTAAATTACCGAGATTATGTTGGAGAGAGGGAGCCGCGCAGCGGAAAAAAAAGTTTTTGATCGATGTCGTGACCGTAAAAAACGACGTATGCGATTTTCATGAAAAACGAAAACAATAATGATTTTAATAGTTTAATACCTTTACAAAACTTGTCGAAAAGTTTCAAGAAATACCGAATACGTTGAATTCGACCTTGCAATCTTCTCAGTATGACCCGGACGCACTACGACGATCACGATGTGTGGGCACCGATTCTGATCGAAGTGTTTTTCCTCCTTTTGGTTTCTTCTCATACCATAATCTCCAAAAAGGCAAAATAAATTGCCAAAGAGGAGAAGGGGGCGGCGGCTATTTAGGAGTATTAGGGTTAGGGTTTGATTAATAAGCCTTCTTTTTTAATATATAAGAATATATCAAAAATATATTAAATATATACTCTCTTTCCTAAAAGGATATAAAGAGATATACTTAACATAAATAATCAATCCCCTCATCTCCTAGGGCCGGCCACTTAGGGAGTAAACCCTAGGTGTGCCAAATACCAAAACTGGCCCTCATTAATTTAATTTAATTCCCGAAAGTCTCCGGCGGCAAAACCGGCATTCCAATTAAATTAAATAATTACCAAAACCAACAAGAAAAATATCCGTGCGTATTATGGGCTACGTGAGGGATCACGAGGAAGTATAGGACTCGGACTAACCGTACGAGAAAATTGGATATCCTTAACTCTGTCCCCGAGTTAGATCCTTTTCCGTACGAACTAGAACTTAATCCACTAAAGGTCCTGACTGAACTCCCGGTCCTAACTCAAATTATGTCTTGAGTTTTTAATTATCAAATGCACTGAATTCTCCCCACGCTTAAGATATGGATTTTTGATAAATAAATTAGGTTACTGATAACCCGATTTAATTATTCTCTTCTCCTCGCAACCGCACCGCTTAACCTTTTGATATGTTGGATCCGAAGATCTACTGTACAGGTTTAGCATAATCAAACCTATAAGCAAAGCACACGAGTGGGAACTCCTCAACCTGAATCGGATGTGATTTTCGTCAACTGATTATCAATCATCGAATAAATAACGCCAGTACCCAACTCATCGGTATTGTTGATCTCATGGAGAAAATCTCAAACATTAACGACTCAAAGTACTGTACATCATTTGAACACAATTAATCAATCACTTTGGGATTAAGAGTTCATGCAATACTTGATAATACGGGATGTGGATCAATTCATATAGTCAGTATAGAATCGATCATCCCGTTGATCTCGCTCAATACATTCCAAGTATACTAACACATCGAGCTCGAACATCGAATTTTCAAAACTTGAATTCGATCCGTTCGACCTAGCCAAGACCAGATACTATAATGATGTACTACAATCGTACCAATGAAATGCCCGGGTCCTTTGCGATTGTGAGCCTACTTGTATAATCTGTCAGAACCTATGACCCGATCTTCCGTACAGCACGCACCGAGTCAAATACTGGATAGAATATACGGACTATGTATTCATACATCACAAATATAAATATGAAATCATAAGTGTAAAATCATCTCAAATGTTTCTCATTAAAATACCAGGGACCCAGAATAAAACACATAAAAAGGATTACTTTTCCGTATACATTCCCAACCGATTAAAAGGCTAGTGGAGAACCCATGGTTCCAAACCCCTTTCATAATAAACCCCCTTTCATAATAACAATCTTCCAAATCAATTTCAAAATTGGCAACCAGGGACGCCCTAGGTTCAAGATCACAGAAAGAATAATTTCCATACAACCCAACCCACAATGATAGGTACCAAAAAGGGACTCCGATAAGTCAAGATGCAAGTGTGGTAATGCTCATGGTGTGCGATATGCTTCTCATGTACAACTAATTATATCATGGTATCTAAGCATGGTATATCGTACGATACAATTCATTAAAGCATGGAGTACAGGTATATAAAGCACGAGCCATAATTCATGAGACATAGATTCAACCTAGCGATATGGATTCTATTAATCAATTAATCATTTTCATACACCAATCATTCATCATAGTTCATTTAAAGTCCGTATTTTTAAGTCGCACATTGTGACATGCCACTTATACACTTAGCCAAATTAAGGTAAAGGTTCAAATGTCAAATTAAAAATCATAACAGTGTTTTGGGGTACCTAGATAGGGAGTTAAGTTCTGAATTTTGGCCTCCATTTAGATAAAATTATTTTCTACAACTTTTATGTTTATCACTAAGGTCAGATCCTAAGGTAAATGGGTCATTTATATCATTTAAGAGAAAATCATTCAGTACTTAACAGAGAAAAGTACAGAATTTGGGCCTCTATTGGCCTCTGTTTTGGGGCATGAAATCAAGGTCTATGGGTCTGATTTTTGGTCATATTCTAGTTTAAGGTGTTCCCTACAAGTTCATGTTTTGTGCTAAGGCTAGGTGTTGGAACAAGTTGGATGATTTTGAACATTTTATAAAATGGGTTCAGTCAGCAATAAAAGATTCAGCATAACCTGTTTTCAACAGAGAATGCACAAGCCTTTTGGGGAACTATACGAGGGTATCTAGGGCCAATTCTTGGTCAGAAAATATTTTAATATGTTAGCTACATTTTTCATGAAAACTACTTTTGAATTTGGCCATTAAAAACAGAGATTTCAGGTCTTACTAAAACATGTGACAGAGAGCTCTGTCAGTTATAGATTTACAGCAGTGGTATTGAGGGGGGGAGGGGGGGTTGACCTATCAAAACTTCATATTTTAGGCTCATTTGTGGTGAACAGTAAGGTAAACATGTTATCTACAAGTTTTATGTTTTAACCTAAGCTAGGTTTTCACTCTAACCTAGGGTTTTTATGTATGCAATACAGAGTGGTCAGAATCTGACACTCTTTAGTAAAAATGGTGTATCTCGAGTTCGACTCAATGAAATCACTTCAAACTGATTTTTTTATGAAAGATAACTTAAAAGGATAGATTGGGACATAAAAATCGCACTTATATCATTTTTTTACAATTAGTTATGATAGTTCAAAGTTCGTGGAAGAAAGTTGAAACAACCAGAAAATTAGGCCCTTCAGGAATTTGGTGTCTTAGCTCAAGATATGTTTAGATTTAGTTTATTTTCTTTATATGCATGTAATTTGTACATATATATCAAAGTTTCAGAATATATACAAGTTGTTAAACTAAAAAATAATCACATGAAAACATATCCAATAATAGATTAAACATGAACAACCCCTATTCTACCATCACAACGCCTTTTTATTTGAGATTTTGTTTCTTATTCTTGTGTGTATTATAAGAGATGAGTTGAAGAAGATTTATATGTGAGAATAACAGAGGGTTGTAGGAGTTTTCTTACCTTAGAAATCTTTGGTTACAGATAGATGGTAGGTAGGACTTAGCTTTCACTCAAGGTCTCCTAGTTACCTTGGCTCCTTCCTTTTTCCTTCTCCTTCTCCTTTCTTCTTTCTTCTTCTTCTCTTGGAGAGCTTTGATGATACAAATTTTTGGTCTTTCTCTCTCTCTTAGTGCTGAAAATACAAAGAGGAGAAAGAGTGTTTGGTTGTATTTTATAGAGAAAAATGTGGGTAGGTTTAATTATTAAGGTGTAAGTGTTTTTAGTATTTTTCTTAATTCCTATTGGATGCATGGGAGATTTGCTTCATTTGAGATTTAGAAAATCAGCTTTGTGCAGAGGAGGATTTTGGCCATGACAGGTTTGGGGCAGCTAAAAAACTATTTTATATAAATTTATGGTTTAAATTATGTTTTGGTACAATTTTGTGTGAGAAAACGCCTAATATATTAATTTTGTGTATTTTTTTTGGTATCTTTACCTACTAAACCCTATTAAATTAGTGGGTTTATGATTAATTTAGTATTGTCATGAATTATCATAATTTTTATAGCAATTGATTAAATAGGTATAAGCTTTTAAGTCAAATTAATCTAGTTTGACAAGAATTGACTTTTTGATTTATTTATTGTGTAGAATCTTTAAATAATAATTTGTTTGCTTTTGTTGACATATATTATTATATTATTATGTATATTATTTGTTTAAAAATTATTGGGTTATAATAATTAATTTGTATAACTTTTTTCTCATTTTTGAGCTTAAAAAGGCAAATAGTGACTTTTTGGGCATATATCCCAAGGTGGCCATCCATTCAAGGGTATTTTTGTTGTTATTTTCTCTTTTGTTAATTAATTGTATCTAAATATCCAATTTAGGGTGTCCATGTGTTAAAATTTAAATTTTTAAGACTTTTTGCTATACTAGGGGCAAAATGGTCATTTTACCCTAATTATGAGATTTTTTAAAAAATTGTTTAACCTTATATTTCGTGCTATTTACTTAGGTTAGGATGTCACGAGACTTCTCTGAATATTCGAGCTTCTCTTCTAAGTATTTGGTCTTTTTAGGGTTTTTTGGGTCAAGTTAGGGTTTTTGTTTCATTAGGGTTTTCTCTTTCTTTCAGCGACTTAAGATCTCGTCAGCTAATCATCGCTAATATTAGAGTTTGGACTAGATTGCTACACGGGTCGTTACAAATTGGGTTGTTACAACTAGGGTCTGAACTTGGTTGTTACATATAATCTGGAGCTCTGATACCAAGATGTCACACCATGCTCCCACAAGGTAGTCGACCTGCGCAGTGGGGTATTATCCAGCCACAGCCCCGACAACCTTGGAAAAAAAAAACTTAAAACATAATAAGAGACAGAAACTTCTACTTCAAAACAACCACAAGCCTTTATAAGAGGAAGGGGTAAACATAAATTTTTAAAGATACACCATCCCAAGGACATATATCACGTCTTTAAAAACATAACATTCAGTTCTTAACATACGATGTTTGTTTAGGTACAAAACTAAAGAAAAGAAACTAAACCAAATAACATCCAACTGCAGCTTCGAAGCTACAAGACAACGCCTGTGGTGGACTAACTCCTAACCATTCCTGTCATCTGTAACCACAGAGGTTACAGAAGAGTGCGTTTAGCATTATCATGAATAGAAATAAAAATAACCACTCAGTTAAAGATTAATGAAAATATTTTTGGAAACAGTTCATCATACTTTCCACATAAAGCATAAAAATTGATGCATTTGTTTCATCATAAAAATATCACAAGTTTTATAAAACTTCCTTAATATGGAAAAATGTATCTTAGCTAAACCACCACAATTTAACGAAACCACTTTCCCATTACCAAACCCAAACTCTAACAGTGTCCAAGTAGTTGTTAACCTCATGACTAGGAGTTCCGACAGTACCGTAACCTCAATTCTCAATGCACAGATAGCAATATGATGGAATGAGGGCTACTCTCCATCAAGCACGAGTGGTATGTGCTATAACTTGGGACTCAGCTCAAAAATCTTTAAGGCAAAATAATACCCGCTCAACGAAAAACCTCTCCTATAGAGACAAATTAAAACCCATAGTTGGGTAGCCTCCCTTATAACGGGATATAAAGGGCTGAAAACCCTTGTAACTTGACACTTTGGAACAACAACAACACAACAATTGTGAACATTTTATAAAAACATCTTTCACACATATTCTTCTTCAAAGGATCATGAATAGCACATTTGAATAAAAAATTTATGGCATTTGAAAGCAATAATCTCATACTATCATTCATAAAAAACTTGTCATAGTTCAAAACATGAACATTGAAGCATTTAAAGCATCATTCACATGTTATTATTCAAGATAATGGCTAAGCACTCTCACCTTATCTTATGCGTGCAAGAAACTGAGTCTTCACCAACAAGTTGCACGTGACTGTAATTAACAAAACCTCTGCGTCTAACAAGCAAATCACAATTTAACCGTAAATGGGGGATTCTACCTTTAGAACGTAAAGTACTAAAAAGATTCAGACTTTTGAATGATCCTACGATTTTAGGGACCATGGTTATACTTCCTTTTTAGAACTAAAAGACACTAAGTATATGTTCAAGCCGTAACTTGCTTAGGAAAATTAACTTGATCATAATTGGCACTTTCTTTTAAAAATTCAACAATTAAATTACAACTTACAATAAGTTTTTGATGTACTAAGTGTTAGGAATGTATACTGAAAAGTTTTGTTTTTTTAGTTTTTTTTATTCTTGATCCCTAGCATATTAATGAGAAATATTTGAGATATTTTTGCATTCGTGGTTTCATATTTATATT